>CAWUFW010021425.1:0-121279 GCA_963921515.1 Calotriton arnoldi | reverse complement strand
GCTCGATAGCATTTGGGCCTGAATGTATTCATCAGTTGGAGTCATGGTCAGTTACTCCGTGAGAGTCTGGTGAGCTATAGTTACTTCCGCTGTGCTGTCCAGAAGTACTAAGGCCTACTTCCCCTTCTGAAGAAGCCCTCCCGTTTTCTGAGGCATGCTTCTTTTTTTGTTAAATCAGTCACTTTCTTCTTCTTATAATGAGCTTTTGAATTCAAACTTTTCTCTTCAGTTTCCTTTCACAAGATTGTCCCTTCTCAGCCCTCTGTCATGTTTACTTGTCCTTCCTACTGTATTCTAATCAGTTTGTTCGCTCCTTTTTTTCTTTCCCTCAGCTCCTTCTCCCCTCAGATCTGTTAAGAACGGGTATACTCATACCGATCCAGCTTTCTACATTTTTCACGGTCCCTCAAATTATAACCACCCCAGCAGACTCCTGCTGTGGAGGAGATCCAGACCATGTTTTCTGTTTAGCTTTACTTTTTATTGGTTTCAGGAGCTTTCTCCTTTACCGTCACCTCTGTGTTAGTCTTAGACTTGAGTTGCGGTTTTACTGCACGAGTACCCAAGGTATCTCGAGTTATGGACTTATAGGTTTCCAAAATAACTTTGGACAGTTCACGTCATGCTCATTTAAAGGAAATCTGCCAGACGCTGGCATATGGCCAACCAAGCCTCCTCCCCTCGAACGTTACTAAGAACTATTGAAGAAACTTTTAAAGTTACCTGTTCGCTTCATACCCAAATCAAACACCGGAGCAGCCCCATGCTTATTTTGTTTCAGAAAATCCAGTAATACCACTAAAGAGGGTGTGGTATGCATAGTTTTTCATCCTTCCGGACGTGTTTCATTCAGAGTGCCTCTTCAGTCGCCCATTCACACGTCTGTCAGCCATGTCTCAGCCAGCAGGGGCCAAGGGCGCAGCCACTTTATAGCAATGCATCTTTTTGCTAATACCAACCCAAAAGGCCACATCTCCTACTCAGTTTCCCATGCTTGGGCGCAGGAAGTAAACCCAGCAAGACTGGCCGAATCTCTCTGGGAACCTCCCAACCTGAAGCTTCTTTAAAGCGTGTGAATATAGTCTCCCAGTAGGGGACAAGGGACAGACCGGCCCATGACATATGGAGAAAATCAGCCTCCCGTGATCCACACCGGGGGCAGGCTTCAGGGCTGTCCGGATAAATCATGCCTAGTGTCCGTGGGGTAAGGTATGTCTGGTGTACAAAATTGTATTGGTGGAGTTTAAACCGTACATTGGAGCTTACACCCCGGACACCCTCATGGACTCTCAGCCATTCCCGCTCTGTTAGAGGCTCTTCAACCAGAGAATCCCACTTTGTTTGCACAGGAAGAGTCCCACCCGGTATCACAACCCGGAGGGCCCAGTAGAGATGGGATACCAATCGCCGCTCATGGGCCAAATAAAACATTACCTTCAATACATTAGTACAAGAGGACTCCTCAGGAAAGGATGGCCAGACCTTCTGCGCAATCCTTGATATATTTTCTTATTGTAGGAACTGCCCTGTCCCCAGACCAAAGGAGATCACAGCCTCCTCCACGTTATAAATTGCCCGTTAACGTAAAGGTCCCCCAATAGCTGACACCCTCCCTCTTTTCAGCGTCTCACTGACATGGAGTCAGCTATACATGTGAAGGGTCTTACCACCTACTGTTGCATATCCGAGGCATAGGGTGCGTGGCATACCACCCTTCAAATTGTAGACTCCCTTGTGATAGCCACATGACGTAGAATGTAGGGAAGTGAGGTGGGAACCCCGGACCAGAGTATCAGGAGCTCCGGCAAGGTGCAGCTACCGTATGTGCCCGCCAGAAGCTGCTTCTCCCCATTATCGTTGCTGCCCAACCAGTGGACCGCGTGCTGAAGTTGGGAAGCCATATAATAGAGTTCCAGGCAGGGAACCTCATGCCCCCTTCTCCCCATGTTCTCTACAGTGTTTTCAGGTTTACACGTTTGCATTTGGAACCCCACAGGAGATCCACCAGCAACCCGTCCATTGTCTGGAAATAATGCCTTGGGACTCTATATATAGAGAGTGTTGTAGTGCATATAGACACCGGGGGGACTATATATAGAGTTCTGTAGTGCATATAGACACCGGGGCAGAATGATCATTTTTGCAATTGCTATTCGGCCCATAAGGGACAAAGGCAAGTCTCTCCAGACCAGTATGGAGCCGCATATGCCCTCCAACACCCTCCCCGCATTAAGATCCAATTAAGAGGAGGCCGCAGTCACCAGTCGGATCCTCAAGTATTTCGTCGCCTCATTCACCCATGGAAGCCTCACCTGGGGCAGCTCATCCGTCGGTCTTCCGGCCAATCTCCCCAATGGGATCAATTTAGATTTCCCTAGATTAATGCGGAGACCCGACATGTCACCAAACCTCTGCAGCACCGTAAGGAGGGTAGGCACCAAATGTGCTGGTTGGCGAAGATACACCAGCGTATCATCGGCGCATAGGGAGACCACTTGGTTGATCTCCCCGAGAAATATCCCCCATGCAGCCATCTCTCCGCGCAAGGCAGCCGCAAGAGGCTCCATAGCAACCGTGAAAATGAGCGGCGATAAAGGGTAGCCCTGTCGGTGCCCCGGCACAGAGCAAATGGATTGGATACCAATCCCCGGGCTCAGGGGGCAGTATAGAGCAGTTGGACTCATTGAAGGAAACCAGAGCCCACTTCAATTAGTTGAAGAACCTTCCATACACATGACCAGTCCATGGAGTCAAAGGCTTGCTCTATGTCGAGCAGTGCTAGTGCATAATTATCTTCCATGAGGCACGCAGCATGCCAGACATGCACTATAAATTATGAGTGGTGCTATGCCTCGGGATAAACTCCGCCTGATCTGTGTGTATAAGGAGAGGCACATGCGGGAGGAGGTGGGCTTCCAGGATCCCACTAAGGATTTTCACATCCAGGTTTAAAAGAGAGATCGGCCTGTAAGAACTAGCCAGCAAGGGGTCCCAGTCAGGTTTTGTTATCATTGCCACCACTGCTTCACGAATGGAGGCCAGTAAAGAGTAAACCTCCAGCGCCTCATTATAGACCTCAAATAGGCGGTCAACCAGCAGAGGGGCAAACTTTGATAATACTCTGCTGGCAGTCCGTCACTTCCAGGGCTCTTAGCCGGCTTGAGACGCTGAATGGCAGCAAGGAGTTATTTTCTAGTAATCTGGGCACTCAGCGCGACAGCCGCTTCCGGTTCCAGTCTGGGGAGTGACACAGAAGTTAGGAAGTCCTGTATAGCCTCCTGCGGGGGGGGTGACACTTGTTTCGTATAGATGTCCGCAAAATGAGCAGCTAGGATCTCAAGAATCGCACGTTGCGTATGCACTATCTCCCTGTTGCTACCCTGAAGTTGTATTAGTGGTGCCGTAGGCGACTCCCGTTTTACCAGCCGAGCAAGCAAGGCTCCAGTTCTGTCTCCCTCCTGGTGCATGCACTGTCGGTATGCAGTATAAGTACATTTTTCTAATCTACACCAGTCCTCCATCAGGGCCTCCCGGGCAGCGCACCACTCCTCCATGACATGGGGGGGGCCATGGGAAGTTCCGCCTCTAATTTGCCCAACTTCTGTTCCTGAGTTTTTATGTCTTGTTCCAACTGTCGTCATACCCCATTAGATGTTTTATACACACCTCCCTAAGGACAACTTTCATGGTATCTCATTCGAGCGCTCTGCTCGAAGCAGACCCCCAATTTTCTTCAAAATAACGTGACAAAGTATCAGAGACTGTAGCTGCAAAGGGGGGATCAGTCAACGCCTCTGCTCTAACGCGCCCTAGGGGTATCGCCGAGTGCTCATGGGCCACCCCCAAGACTCAACAAGACAGGGGAATGGTCGGAGAGATATCTGGGTAGATAAGTGATCCCCTCCTCCTCAGGAGAAAGTTCAGATGAGCGGAAACAGTAGTCCAGGCAGCTGAAAGTTCCAGACACTGGGGTATGACGTGCAATGGCGGCCGCCACACACAAAAGGTAGTGGAGCAGGGGAGGGGGGCATGCGGGAGCGCAGGGGATGGAAAAAATAAAATAAAACTTCCCTGCAGTTAACGGCTGCATATCGTGTCTCGCCGGGTGCTTCCTTTTCATGTCCCAGCAGGCACTGGGGTTGCATCAGACTCCCTGTCCTATCCCCGCGCTGCAGAGCAGCGTGGGGATTGGTCTGAGCAGGCTAGAAAGATGCCCTGCTCAGACATGGGAGTCTGTGGGGTTTCTCCAGCCCGACTGCTCAATGCAGCTGGGCTGGAGAAACCTAAGTGCGCAGGTTTGTTTTGGTCGGCCTGAGACGGCCGGCCAAACACACATGAGCACTTAAGAGAGTGCACATAGCGCTCCTCCTACTACCCCCTCACATGCTCCGGCTGCTTAAAAATAAAACGATAATCAAATATTGTTTTATTTTTTAGCTGCTGGCTCTGCCAGTGGGGCGACGCTCCTCTGCCATTTCGGAGGAGCTGCCCCTGATGACATGAAAACAATCTATTTGTAGGGTAGCGGTCTCTCCAGACATCGCGTAACTACATGCCACACAATGTCCCTTAGAGTCTCAGTCATGCGGGGTTTAGTATGTGCTTGAGGGGGTCGCGATCCAACGTCCCATCAAGGACACAGTTAACGTAACCAACCAATATTATCGCGGCACCTAAATAGAGGGCCGCAGCTGCCATCACAGCTGGAAAAAAGGCGGGGCAGTCAATGTTAGGGGCGTACACATTAATAATACAGATCTCCTTTCCCTCCATCTTGCCATGCAGAATAACATATCTCCCCTCGGGATCCCCCATATGGTGTAAATACTGAAAGGGAACCTCTGGGGCCACCCATATGAGGACCTTGCGTGCAAAGCCCGAATAAGAGGTGGCGTAGAGCTGCCCTCTCCATCGGCACTGCAAACTTGGTAATGAGTCCCCCCAGATATGTGTCTCCTGAAGGCATACTACCGCCACTCTGTAGCATTTCAGATAAGCGAATACCCCTCTGTGTTTTTCAAAGGCAGCTATACCACGGACATTCCAGGTAATTAACTTTGTTACAGAGGCAGCCATGAGTCACAGAATCCTCTCACTCCATTCCAGCTCAACCACTCCTCCCTGTGTATCCCCCTCATCCACCAGGACTTTTCTAGCAATGCAAACATGGTATTCAGACACGGAGGAAATGATAACAACCCAAACCATACCCAAACATTTACATTATGTTCAAACCCACATTTACATATATCACCTTTACATACCACCAACCCTCCCAGCCTAGCATCGGACAAGGTAAGGATTTGCAGGTGCCACCCCATAGCCCAACCAAATCCCGAACAGAAAAGAACAAAAAAGCCACACTACCAAATTCCTCAGGCCGCTTTTTGTTTCTGATCTTTCTTATAGTATATATAACAGTTCCCAAACATTTGTGCTGCGTTAGTGGTTGGACAGCCGGTGGGGTGCGAGGCCGGAACCTCGAGCGCCCCACGCAGGTGCCAACCTCTGGCGGGAAGCCTCCCGTCGACATCGCTCAACTACATGTTGGAGGAATAGCCCCTGCATACAGCACCTTATGCAAACATCTCCCCCCCCCTGAGCATTTCCAGCTCATCGTCACCATGACACATCATTGCACTTATCTGATCCACTCAGGCATGTCCATGTTTCGATGCAAACATTCCAAGCTTTATGTGGCTGCATCTTCATTCGGGCTTTGATCTATCATTTGATCTTGGGACGCCCAATCCGAATCAGGCACAGTCTCCAAGGCCTGAAACGTCTCATCGGGGCAGACTCCGATCCTTCCCGGGCTCCCATCCTTACTACAGGATTTCCAGTGATTTGTCGTTTCCACTCATGGGCAGATCTGCCCGACACAGACGATCGGGATGACTCCGTTGAGGGCACCAAACAAGCACCCGGATGGCCACGGGAGTCCAACAAGTCACTCGCCTCCGCAGCCAAGAAAAAGAACAAGGCTTTTCCGTTGCATTCGACTCGTAGTTTAGCTGGAAAGAGGAGGCTGTACTTGAGATTAAGGTCCTGGAGACGTCGTTTTACCCCAAGGAATGTTTTCTGCTGGTCCTGGACACACTGTGTGTAGTCAGGGTAGATTGAAATAGGATGACCCTCAAACAACAAAGGCCCCTGGTATGGATAGCTTGCAGGATAGCGTCCCAGTAGTTAAAGAGCCGGGCAATGATAGCTCTTGGCGGCGCACCAGGTTTAGGCGGGGGACGAGCACCCTATGCACTCTCTCAATGTTAAAAAATTTAGAGAGCCTCTTGGGGGGCACCACGCTTACAATCCAGTCTTCTAAAAACAACTCGGCTGAAGGCCCTTCCACTTTCTCAGGGAAGCCTACAAAACGTAAGTTATTCCTACGCGACCTCCCTTCAGAATCTTCTGCCCGGTCATTTAGCCGCATCACCCACTTCTGGACATCAAGGACAGTGTCTCGAAGAGTGTAGACCTTCGTTTGTAACGTATCTACGTTGTGTTCAATAGTGGTCACCCGTTCCGATACTTTACGTAGGTCACATCGGAAGTTTACCTCAATGGCAACTGAGTCAATCTTATAAACCTTCTCATCCTAGAGAGGGGGCCAACTCCACATTCTGCTGTATCTCTTCGTTGCAGTCAGTCATAGTTGTCTCTTGTGGCCTGGGGCCAAGGGCTGCACATATCAGGATTTTGTTGGTCTGGGCCACCCGGTTTCCCTTGTCTTTCCCGATCATGGACCCCTACTGAGGAGCCAGGTATTCCAGGGATTCGTACCTCCCAGAGGAGGTACGGAGTATGTGCGCCCCCAATCGTCCTTCCAGGGGTGTTGTGTCGCACTTTCGTGGGCAATCGGCCACCTGATGATTTCCCTCGTTGCAGGCGTCCATGGCCTTTACAGCCAGGGGGGCACAACCTTTTTGTGCAGCCTGTCTGACCCGAGTCTCCCAGTGGTCTCCTGGGGCCTCAGCCAGGATAACGCCCACTACACGGGCCCCCTTCTGATCCCAGGAGTAATCACTAATCCACGGCAGTGGCTCCCATGCATCCTGGGGGTCCCCACGCCTAGGGTCTGGTCTCTCTCGTTCTTATCATCTCCGACCTTCAGGCTCAGGTGATCCAACAATCTGGGGCAATCTCACTCCTCTCAGTCATTCAAGTAGCTCTCTTCCTGTTCTCTCCCGGTGTCCCAGCCTCAACATCAGCCATTCAGCTCCGGATCCTGACCCACCTGCCTCCTTTGTTTTCCAGTGCCGGTCCTGCAGGCCAGCCGACCTGGAGTCGTGGCCTCCCCGCCGTCGCTTCCCAGGCCTTTAGAGATCTCCAGCAGGGGGCTGGCCATTTGCCCTCACCACAAGGCCCGCCACTTCATGTTCTCAGGCCTCCAATTTGTGTTTCACGTTCAGCACAGCTCGCTGCCTAACTCAGCCTTCGCTGGGCAGCCCACGTGAAATGGGCCTCTCCTGTATTTGCATCGCCAGCGGTCGATGTTCTCCTCACCGCATCGTGGTCCGCTGCCTCCCAGGGCGCTGCAGGCGTGGAGCTACTCCACCCCAAAACCGCTGCGGGAAACTCAGTCGCGGCTCCGCTTGTACCAGGCTACCTCCTCGGCATCAGGGTCCCGCGGGCAAAGGGCTCACCACTGCAGCATGCAGACGTGAGGCCCCCAGGTGGGCCTCTCATTGCCCCTCAGGGCCTATCCCTCATAGGATCGCGGGGCTCTCCACTTCGTGGCATGCTGCCGCCGGCCTCACCCCTCTGAGCCGGCAGTCTCAAGGCTGTGCCTCCTCTTCGGGCCATGGTCCTCAGCGGCCCCGCGGGAGTCACAGGTTGTCGTTTGGGCAGCGCTCCCCTGCGGGTCATTGCATTGGCGGGGTTGTAGGAAGCTGGCTTTGTGTATACTATACCAAAGTAAGGTATAGTGTGCACAGAATCCAGGGAGTCTCCAGAGGTATAGCAGAGGCTAAATTAGGTAAGTACTAACAGCTCTCTTTGTGGTAGTGTGGGCGAGCAGTTAGGATTATCCAGAGGGTGTGTTAAGCATTTATTGTTTTCACTCATTCAAGGACTGATTACACATAATCAGAGACAGAATCCAGACAAATTGTATAAGTATAAAAAAGGTATACTTGTATTTTATTTCTAGAACCAAGCAGGACTTAGTACAGGTAGGCAAAATGTACTTTCAATTGTAAACCTTTACACCAAAATGCAATTGGGAATAGATTTGCAATTTTTACAGGTTGGTATGGTTTCAAAAAGCAGTTTAAATTACACAGTAATTACTTTTAGAATACGTTTTGATTACTTTCAGATTACATCGACTACTTGGGGTGGTATGCCTAGATACCACACCAAAGGATCTCACAATACAAGGTAAGTAAGACTTTTCTTGATGTAAGTTATAGTTACTTTTTCCTCCATACAAAACAGCAGTTCAACCACATTTTAGGCCCAAAAACTCATAACATGGGTTCCTAAGGGAGAAAAATGGTTATCTGTTTCACAGGTAAGTAAACGTCTTACGAGTTGGAGTTTTGTGGGTTAGGACCAAGGTTCGCTGAAGGTCTAGGTAGGCACTCAAATTGCACCACCAGCGGCACTGGGGTGGCTGGGTGCAGAGTGCAGGGGCCCAATGTTAGCCAATGAGGCTAAGGGGGCCTTCGGTCAGGGACTGCTTACGAGCAGGCCAATTGGGTGTGGGAGCAAAGCTCCTGGGGTCAAGGTCAGCACTGCAGGGGCCAACAATCAGCACAGGAGCGGCACCACAAGTGGCACAGGGGCGGCCGGGTGCAGTGTGCAGTGTGCCAAGAAGATGTCGGGGGCCCTGTGGATTCCAATAGAGACCTCCGGTTCGGCAAAGAGGCTGCGGGCCCAGGCAAGGAGACTTCCTGAAGGCGACCACCAGCTGGAGAGAGAAGTTGGTTTCTTGGGGGATGCCTGGACACCGTTGGTTGGGCCACCCAAGGCCGTGGGACGCCGGGTGCAGGGCTGTCTTCTGATGTTTGGTCTTCTTACCAGCTCCGGTTGCGGTCGGGGGGGACCCATCAGGTTGAGGCTTCAGGCGTCGTCTTGAAGCTTCAGGGAGGTCGGGGATCACCAGATCCCAGGTCAGGATCGCTGGGGAAACCTCCTCGTGGTGTTGGGCCACTTAAACTCAGGCCGTGGGCTTCGGGTGCAGAATCGCGGAGCCACTTGGGTCCGGATTCTGTGGGTGAGTCTTTGCTTGAGCAAATCTGGTGCTCACGTGAGACAGAGTCTGTAAGATGGTTGCAGGGCAATGTCCTCTGGGCTCTGAGGGGCTGCTGGCTGCTGGACACGCCAGTTTCTTTGCTGTATGCAGGTCGGAAGTGGGACAGGCCGGTAGAGCTGGTCCCAAAGCAGTAGGTGTCCTTTTCTTCCTGGGTCAGCACTGCTCTTCGATCCTTCTTCTTTCTTTCTCGAATCTGAGGAGGCAAGGTTCAGGGTTGCCCCTAAATACTAAATTTAGGGGCGTTAAAGGGGTGTGTAGGGCGAGACCAATGGGTCCCTTCCTTGGGGTGGGTATACCCCCCTATTATGCCACCCTCCAGTGGGAGCAGGCATGAGCCTCTCCCTAATTGGCTGGGTCCCCTCATCTTCAAGGTGGAGGGGACTGAGCTGTGTGCTTCACCTCACCTCCCCCACCTGATGGGTGGGGTTGGCAAAGGTTGGCACACCGCTCCTCCAAGCTTGGTTTCCACGTCGATTCTCCCACCCAAAGTGGGGGGCAGAACCGGTGGGAGCCAGTTGCTGGGGGCAGCAAAAGGCAGGGACAGCTTACAAAGGCAGCAGGCCTTGGAAGCTTGCCCTTCATGGACCCAGCCCATCCTGGGGAGGAGGCATGACACCTCTGCCCAGGATGGGCTTTGTTTCTGGACCCAGAGAGCGCAGGCTCTCTACCCAGGGGTCCAGGAACCTGTCTGGTGTTGGCAAATGGTGGGCAGCCATTCAGGAACCACACCAGGGCTGGTCGTTTTTCAGGGGGCATCTCTAAGATGCCCTCTGAGTGCATTTTACATTAAATTCCACACTGGCATCGGTGTGGGTTTAATGTGCTGAGATGTTTGATACCAATCTTCCCAGGTTTTAGTAAAACCATTCTGGAGCTGTGGAGTTGGTAATGACCAACTCCCAGACCATATACTCTTTATGGCTTTACTACACTTACAATGTCTAAGTATGGACTTAGACATTGTAGAGGTACAGAGCTCCTGCCACTGTACCCTCACCTGACGGCTTGTGCATCCTGCTAGAGGGGTGGCTTACCTAGGCCTAAGGCAGTAGGTTGTAGACATGGCACACAGGGATGTGTGCCATGTCGACTCTTCACTTTTCTCTGCACCAAAACATGCAGCCTGCAATGGCAGTGTGTGGGTGTTAAGGTACAGGGCCCCTAAGGGTGGCACAATAGGTGCTGCAGCCCTTAGAGGCCCTCCCTGGTCACAGTGCCCTTGGTACCCATGGTACCTTTTACAAGGGGCTTACATGCGGCCAGAGATGGGCCAATTGTGGGTACAAAGGTACAGTTTTGGGAAAGAACACAGGCCCTAGGAACCTGATTGGCAGGGACCGAGGGCACACCAAGTCAAAGTGCATCATGTGTCAGGCAAAAAGTGGGGGGTAACCATGCAAAAAGGGGCACTTTCCTACAGGGGTCCACTGCCCCGTCCGGTCAGCCAAGGCTGGGGCATTTGCCCCAAAGCTAGGTACTGGAGTCTGCTCTGCTCAGCCCTCCCTGAGGCGGAGAAAAAATGGCGTCACTGACCTGACCATACCTGTCCTTGTTCCAGCTATGATGGGGAGGTGGCGGTGAGGGCAGTGGTGTACGGTGTGAGTGGTGAAGGCGAAGTGCACGCAGTGGTGGTCGGTCCAGAAGAGTTCGGTGGTGTGGCTGTAGGTGATGTTCCTGCTGGCGGAGAAGACTGGGTTGAGCATGTGTCCGGCTGCGTGGGTCGGAGCGGTGACTAGCTGCTTGAGTCTGATGTTTGCGATCTTTTCCAGAAGGGATGCAGTGTTCTGGTCACTGGGGTTGTCCAGGTGGAAGTTGAGGTCGCCGAGTAGGATGTAATCGGTGAATACGAGAGCCTGGGGTGCAATGAGGTCTACGATGGCATTGGTGAAGGGCGGGCGGGCGGGGCCGGGTGGCCTGTAGACAAGGATCCCCGGGGGGGTGGTGTTGGGGTTGATCTGGATCTGGAAATGGAAGTGTTCCGTGGTTGTCATTGGGTCGTTCGAGTGAGTGGTCAGGCGGAGGGTGTTCTTGTGACCGATGACGATGCCTCCTCCTGGTCTGTCAGCACAGTCCTTGCGGGTGATTTTGTAGCCGTCGGGGATGGCGGTGGCGATGTCCGGACCAGAGCTGGGGTTGGTCCAGGTTTCCGTAAAGAAGGCGATGTCGGGAGAGGCAGCATCGAGGAGATCCCAGATTGCTGTGGGGTGTTTGTGAAGGGAGTGCGCATTGAGGAGGATTGCAGTTGAGCCGGTCGGTTGTGCTGTTGGTCGGCTGGGTGGGCAAGAGGAGCTGGCGTGTTGGGGTGGACGAGGGTGTGGCTGCAGTTCAGGCAGGAGAAGGGTCCTTGGGTGTCCTTCTGCAAAGCGTGGTGGCAGGAGGTGTGGCATCCTGTGTTGAGGGCGAGGAGGATGCTAGTGTCGTATCGGTGAAGTGTCTGAGAACCAGGGTCCATGGTGCTAGGCTCGGTCCAGGCACGGATGGGCGCAGACAGGCTTACCTTTGGCGTGCTTTCGGCGCGGCCGCACAGAGGCTGCCATTAAGTAGTGTGCGGGGGGCTGGACAGCTGGGATGCGGGAAACGTGGGGAGCGGGAAAGGGTCACTAGAGAGGGACGGGCCGTGGGGGATCGCAGCGGCAAGGGTGATAAAGCACGAGGAAAAGTGTACAAGGGACAAAAAAAGGCAAAAGCAGAAAAGGCTAAAAGCAGAACAAAATGCAGCAGCAGAGGAAAGGCAAAAAGGGCAGAAAAGCAGGAAAAAAACAGAAAAAGAGAGACAGAAAGGCAGTCCAGCAGCAGAACACCAGGTATGAGGCGCAGGCTCAGCCTGCGGGTGGAGGAGGGCCTCGAACCCATGACCAGAGGGTCAGCAGCAACCACGGGGGCAGCATTTACCAGGTGGAGCTGTGCAGTGAACTGAGCAGTCCACTAGAAAGGTCAGTGGGCTGCACCTTCACCGCGCAGCGGCCGCCATTAAGTAGTGTGCAGGGGGGCTGGACAGCTGAGAGGCGGGAAAGACGGGGAGCGGGAAAGGGTCACTGGAGGGGGGTGGGCAGCGGAGGGTTGGCAGCGGCAAGGGCGGCGAAGCACGAGGAAAAGTGCACAAGGGACGAAAAAAGGCAAAAACAGAAAAGGCTAAAAGCAGAACAGAAGGCAGCAGCAGAGGAAAGTCAAAAGGCAGAACAGCAGAAAAAGAGAGACAGAAGGACAGTCGGGCAGCAGAGCAGTGGCCCTCCACAACTAGACCACCAGGGATGAGGTACAGGTGGGAGCCTGCGGGTGGAGGAGGGCCTAGAACTCCTGACCAGACTGGGGCAGCAGCTGCTACCAGGTGGAGCTGTGCAGTGAAGGGAGCAGTCCACTAGAAAGGTCAGTGGACTGACTTGCAGACTTTTGTCGCCATTTACAAATGCAGGAATACAAGTACACAAATTTAAAGAAAAAGAAAACAAGACTGGTAGAGTTACTCATACATTACATGGGATAAAGTGAGAGCTCTGCGCTTCCTCTGTTTTTGACTTCCTTATACGCAAGACCTGCCAATGAGGTCACATCCAAGTACATGTAAACGTCATGCATCAGCAAGCGGGAATCTTGGCAGCACCGCACACACTGCCCACATTCTGTGTTGTTCTATGTTAAGAAAAGTTGTGCAGTGAAAAAGGTATTCTCTCACCTGGATCTGATTAAAGAATATCATCAGCTGGAACTCCAGGAGAATTGCAGGTACATTGCATCCTTTTCTACACATGTTGGTCTGTTACGTTACAAAAGACTGAGTTTTGGTGTGTCATCCGCTGTGGAGCTATTCCGAAATGTCATTTGACGTATCATAGAGCCTGTAATGAATACTTTCAATTATAGGGACGATATATTGGTTTTCGGAGCTACACAGTAGGAGCACGACAAAGCTCTCATGCTACTGTGTCAGTTGCTCACGGATGCCGGTTTAACTTTGAATGCAGAGAAATGTGAGTTAAGACAAAGTTAAACTTCTTTGACCATATCTTTTGTGATGAGGGCATGGCACCCGATCCAGCTAAAGTGCAAGCGCTGTCAACTGCCAGTTCCACATAATATGTTTCCATTTTTGTTTATTCCTTGGCATAACCAGCTATTGTTCTAGAAGCATAGGAGCTTTGCCACTGTCAGTGAGCCATTGAGAGACTTGACGAAAAAGAATGTCTCTTTCTTTGGTCACATGAATGCGAGAAAAGCTTCGAGAAAATCAAACAAGCTATTGAGAACGCTACTGAAATGGCATACTTTGATCCAAAGCTCCATACAGAAGTTGTTGATGCTAGCCCTGCCCTGTTGGGCGCCATCCTTGCACAGCACAAAGGACACCCAAATGCTCAAAGATGTATTGTGGCGTATGCAAGGCAAAGTTTGTCCCAAACTGAATGGACTTATTCATAACCTGAAAAAGAAAGCTTAGCAGTGGTGTGGGCTTGTGAACATTTCCACATATTCTTGTATGGTAAGGCCTTCACGCTTGTGACCTATCATCAAGCATTGTTGACTAGCTTTGGCAATCCGAAAGCAAAAATGCCTCCACGCATTGAATGTTGGGGTCTGCGATTACAAGAATGCAACCACACCATCATGCATTGTCCAGGGAAAGATCAAAACCCTGCTGACTATTTCTCAAGAGTGCCTCTACAATGCCCTGGCACCCATTCTAAGATGGCTGAAGCTTACATAAATTTCATAGTGAAATCAAGCACTCCAGCTGCTATTTCGTTGGTACAAATTGTCACTAACGAGTCAGGATAGTGACATGCTGAAATTGAAAGACATTATTACACATCAGTCTTGTTACCAGCACCCTTGACCTCTTACCAGTGACAGTGAATGTAGGAAAGTAGGACCTGCTTTCATGGTAACCCCCACTTTTTGCTGGTGTTATTCTGTTTTCTGACTAGTCTGCCTGGGATCCTGCTAATCAGGACCCCAGTCACTGTGCTTCCTCTCTACATTTGACAATGGTAAGTACTTTGGTACCTTCCTAATTGGCTACTGGTGTACCCCTGTAAGTCCCTAGTATATGTACTAAGGTACTTAGGGCATAGGTACACCAGGTGTCTCCCATGTGCTGCAGCATGTATTATGCCACCCATGAAAGACCACTCAAACTGTGACTACAGGCCTGCCATTGCCACCTGTGCAAGTTGGTGCTAGCACCGCTTAGAACATATATATGTTTCCTTATATCTGAGGTAACTACACGCAAAACCTATGTCACCCCTATGGCAGGCTCTTCAGTCCTGAGGGCAGGGTGCTTGGTTTCAAGTGTAAGGGTGCCCCTGCATGAACAGGGCCCCTCTACAAAACTCCGGAGTAGATTCTCCAGGCTTTGTAAGTGCGATCAGCCATTTAATACATATAGTGGACATCAAGTCGAATACGAGATGTCTAACTATATATTGGCTGCACCGAAACCGGTCATGTTTGGTATCAAACATGTTGGAATCCTACCCCAACCCTAATTCCAGTGTTGGATGTAGGATCCCATGTACTGGGGGGCTCCCCTAGGGAGCCCCCCTGTATTTCCGGTCCCAGCCTTTCAGGGTCTAACAGCCAGCTAGTGCTGCTGCTGACCACAGACCCAAATCTTTCCTCCTGCTGCTGAGCCAGGCTTGAGCAGGGGAAGGTAGAACAATAGGTTTCCTGTCACAGGGAGGTCTAACCACCTCCCAGACAGGACTTAGTGATTTGGGCTGGGGTGGGGGCGCTTGCCAGCACCACCAAACTGCTTTTAAGGGCACATTTGGTGCCCTCCTTGCATACTCCAGTTGGAACCAGTTCAGGGAGCCATTGGCTCCCACTCTGGCGCGAAACTGGACAAAGGACATGGGAGTATTCTCCCCTCTGTCCAGCCCCTCCTCTGGGAGGGAATCCCTGAATCGTCCCAACCCTTTCCCTAGGGTACTTGAGAGCTTACCTGTGGGTGGCTCTTCAGATTCATCATGTGACAAGATTCAGATCCGAAACCACTTAATCTTCAACCGTCTGGACACTTTGGACTTTGTTGGACTTCGCTTTGGGAACCGAGACTGCATCTAGGAAGACTCCGCTGCTCCTGGTCTCGTCGTCATGCCAGTCTTCTGTGTAGTCTGCACCAGTGCTCCATACAGGTTCTTCTCCAGGCCTGTGGACATCCAAGACACCCAAAGGAATCTCTCTTGGCGTGAAGGAGTCACTCCCCTTCATCTGCAGGCACCGCAGCCAAGCTGACCGGTCTGCTGCTCCTGATGTCCCATGGATTCCGAAAGGCTCAGCAACACAGATGGTGGTTCTGCAACTCCCTCGAGGCCTACACTGTCTTCTCAGCAAGTTTGAAGTCAGTATCCCTTGTCTGAACCGCTGGAGCAGTACCCCTGTGTACCGCGTCAACTTGCTGTTGCCAAGGCTTGTTGACTCTCTTCTCCAGAGATCTTCGGGCTCCAAGAAGCGCTAGCCTCCAGCATCTCTTGCTACCAAGATCTTGGTCCCCACAGCTGCAGCGACAGGGGCACTGTCAACTCTCCTGCATCATCGTCATCAGTGGTCATTGGTCTTCCGTGCTTCCTGGTCACTCCCGAGTGACATAGACTCTGTCCCCTCTGCTTGCAGGTACTCCTCGTCAAGAATCCACCCTTGGATTCCACCGGACTCTTTTGCCTTCTTCGCCAGTGGCATCTTCACTTAAGTCCTCCATTGTGGTCTACGGCAGTTTCTGACGTCACTTCAGACCTATGCACCCGGCTTCCTTGGTGTAGGTATCCTGGTTCCTGGGGTATCTATGGGTGGGGTGACTCTCCAACCTTTCATCTTCCACAGGGTTTCTGCAGGGTCCTCTGGTAAGTGTCCTTCTTCTTGAAAATTGCAAACACGACTTCCCCACTGATGTGTATTGAGCACGCAGTCGTGTTTCCACTCTGCACACGGCGTCCGTGGGGTTCCTGGGTACTTATCTTGGGTGGTTCCTTGGGTCCCCAGCTCTTCTAAGTCTTTAGGGCCAGTCTCGACTTCAGTCGTGGTTCGCATTCCTGTTTCTTAGTATATGGTTTGGTCTCCCCCTGGCGACCACTGTCTATTTGTGCTACTTAACTGTTCTATTGTTGAAATAGTGTGTGTGTTGTGATTATATCTCCGGGTAGGACATATTGCAATGTGTTAGTGAGTCTTTATAATAAATACATATTTTTATAACTACACTGTGTGGTTCTTTTTCACTTAACCTACACTATATGATTAGTACTAGTAAAACAAGCTGCTTTACACTCCTTCTGGACTAAGCCTGAAGGCTGCTCTCCACAGCTAACACTTAAAGAGCTTTCTATGGTTGTCTAAGACCACTAAAATCACAATAAGGGTTGTCTGGATTAGTGCAGGGTGCTTCACTTAAATAAGTGTGCACCATATACTAAGCCAGCCTCCTACAGTAAGTGCTTTTGTACATCCACAATTGACTACTGGTGTACCCCTGTAAGTCCCTAGTATATGGTACTGAGGTACCCAGGGCATAGGTACACCAGGGATCTCCCATGGGCTGCAGCATGTATTATGCCACCCATGAGAGACCACTCAAACTGTCTCTCTACAGGCCTGCCATTGCAGCCTGAGTAAGCGGGTGCTAGCACCACTTACGACAGATATCAGTTTTCTTATATCTGAGGTCACTACACTTCAAACCTATATGCCACCTCTAAGGTAGGCCTTTCAATCCTGAAGGCAGGGTGCCGGGTTATAAGTGCGTGAGTGCCCCTGCATGAGCAGGACACCCCTCAAACGCCGGAGTTGATTCTCCAGGCTTTGTAAGTGTGGTCAGCCTTTTTGATACATATAGTGGCCATCCGTCATTACGCGATGGCTAACTATATAGTGGCTGTGCCGAAACTGGGCATGTTTGGTATCAAACATGTTGGAATCATACCCCAACAAACACCATTACCGGTGCTGGAGGTATGATACCATGCACAAGGGGGCTCCTCCGGGAAGCCCCCAGTACTCCCGGTAACAGTCTTTCAGGGTCTACTAGCAAGCTAGGGCTGCTGCCAACCACAGACCCGATTCTGCCCTCCTGCTGCTGAGCTGAGCTTGAGCAGGGAAAGGTAGAACAATAGGTTCCTGTCACAGGGAGGTGTGACCACCTCCCAGACAGGACTTAGTGTATTGGGCTGGGGTGGGGGCACTTGCCAGAGCCACCAGACATTTGGAGCCCTCCTTGCATACTCCGATTTGAGCCAGTTCAGGGAGCCCTTGGCTCCCACTCTGGCGCGAAACTGGACAAAGGACATGGGAGTATCGTCCCCTCTGTCCAGCCCCTCTTCTGGGAGGGACCCCTGAGTCGTCCTAACCCCTTTCTCAGGGTATAAAAGGGCTTACCTGTGGGTGAATCCTCAGATTCGTCGTGGGACAAGACTCAAGCCTGAAACCACGTCACTCTTCAACCGTCTGGACTTTGCCTGGAACCGAGACTGCATCAAGGAAGACTGCTGCTGCTCCTGGTCTCGCTGTTCTGCAAGTCTTCTTTGTCGTCTGTGCTTCTTTCAGGATCTTCAACAGACCTGTGGGCATCAAGGACACCTGAAGTAATCTCCCTTGGAGTGAAGGAGTAACTTCCATGCATCTGCAGGCACCGCAACGAAGTTGACCAGTCTGCTGCTCCTGACGTCCCATGGAATTTGAAAGGCTCAGCAACAGCGGTGGTGGTTCTGCAACTCCCTCAAGGCCTGAATTGTCCTCTCTGCAATTTTGAGGACAGTATCCCTCGTCGGAACCACTGGGACCGAAACCCTGTGCACAGCGTCGACTTGTCGCTGCCAAGGCTTGGTGGCTCTGCACTCCAGAGATCTTTGAGGTACAAGAAGCTCCAGCTTCCAGCATCTCTTCCTGCCTAGATCTTTGTTCTCACCACATCCTCTGCACCGTGGGCCTTCATCTTTGTTGAGCTGCTCGAGGTTGTCTTGCGACTCCTGTGCCTTCGGCCTGGGGGTCCTCTTGAGGGTCTTCTCTTGCATCAGTGGGCTCCCCTGCTTGTTCGGGGCCTGCTCTGACTCTCCTGCTTGTGGTGGGTCCCTTGCTGGTCCCAGCGTTGCTCCTTCTTTGCTTTCCATGTCTGTTGCAGCTCCCAAGGCTGGTTGGTGCTCCTGCCGGACACCGACCCCCTGGTTCTCGACTTCCAACGTGGGACAGCTCATGCACGGCTCCTGGTCTTCCTCAGCATCACCTGGTCCTCACAACTGCAGTGACAAGGTCAATGTCATCACTCTTGCATCTTCCGACATCAGTGGACATTGCTCTTCCAAGCCTCCTGGTCACCTCCGAGTGGCATAGACTCTGTCCCCTCTGCTTGTAGGTTCTTCTCTTCAAGAATCCACCCTTGGATTCCACCGGACTCTTGCACAGTCTTCGCCAGTGGCATCTTTCTGAAGTCCTCCATTGTAGTCTCCAGCGGTTTCCGACGTCACTTCACACCCGGCTTCCCTGGTGTAGGTATCCTGGTTCCTGAGGCATCCGTGGGTGGGGTCACTCTCCAACTTTCTGTCTTCCACAGGGTTTCTTCAGGGTCCACTGGGAAGGATCCTTCTTCTTCAAAATTGCAACCACAACTTTCCCGTTGACTTCTATTGACTACACAGCTGTGTTTCCACTCTGCACACAACGTATGTGGGGTTACTGGGTACTTACCTTGGGTGGTTCCTTGTGTCCCCAGCTCTTCTGAGTCTCCTGGTCCAAGTCCCGACTTTGGTCGCAGTTCGCATTCTACTTTCTTAGTATATGGTTTGGTCTCCCCCTTGAGACCCCTGTATATTGTGCTTATTTACCTCTTGCAATTGAAGTATTGTTAAGTATTTTTGTTGATATTTCCGGGTAGGAGATATACCAATGTGTTAGTGAGTGTTGTGTAATAAATAGACATATTTTTATAAATACACTGTGTGGTTCTTTTTCATTTAACCTACACTACATGATTAGATCTGGTAAAACAAGCTGCTTAACACTCCTTCTGGATAAGCCTGTAGGCTGCTCTCTTAGCATCTACCACTTAGGAGCTCTCTAAGGTTGTCTAAGACCACTAAAATCACCATAAGGGTTGCCTGGATAAGTGTAAGGTGCTTCACTTAAATAAGTGTGCACCATATACTAAGCCAGCCTCCCACACCAAGAAAGAAACGTGCATGAAAGACTTGTATCGTAAGAGGAAAATGAAGGCCTATGCAGACAAGTGTCGACATGCAAAAGATGTTACGTTCACTAGAGGAGATCGAGTGGTGTTCGTCAGCATAGAAAACGAAAGTCTGATGCTCTTTTCAACGCTGAACCATTTCATGTTGTGACCAGCAAAGGACACATGGTGACTGCCCAATGTCCTGGTAAGTCCATCATGCGAGATTCCTTGCATTGCAGACATCTGGCTAATCGCTCGTCAGGCACTGATGTCATTGTAGAGACTGGGTCAGAAAAGACAATGAAGAACCCCTGACTGCTGCTATTTTTTATATCACCAACTCTGGTTTAGGACATTTCTACTGCCTGTCCCCAGTTTCCAAAGACTCGGTCGGGACGTGTGATCCAAGTGCCATGAAGACTCATTGAAGAGCTATGAATGTGTAAATTTGTAAAAAATTGCAATTAATTTTTTTAACAGAGGGGGAGATGTAGTGTCAGGTGAGTTTATAATGACTGAGGCCTTATGGAGCCTGATGGACTCCGCAGAACTGTGACGTAAGCATTTGAACAAAGTGAAGTGAATACGGGTTTAGAATGTTGAGCTCGCAGTTACACGCAGAAGAATAAAGACGTGTTATTCTAAGCTCTGTGTTCAGCGTAGTCATTGATGAGTACCCTGGCTGGAGAAGATGCTACAATGGCTATCTTGAAAGTTTTATGCCCATTGATGTTTACTTGAACTTTTGAAATAATGTGCTGAATTGGGACTGCTTTCCGTTATAAAAGTACATTTCATTAATGATCTTATGTTAAATAGTTTCTAATAAATTATCTAATTACATTTTTTTTAATACAAATTACCTTTGATTTTACTGGTAATCAGTTCAACCTGTAGTTCTATTATTACTTAATTTGCTCACACACTTTCAAAATAATGTCTTCTAAAAAAACAAATTGTGTCTGTGTTCGCTCGTGCTGTGCTCCAATTCAATACAGTCACTCGATTTCTGCGGCTTTGAAATCTCTTTCATTTCTCTAGTATGAAATGATCTTTTGAGCGTGCCGCTTGATGCCCCTGTGAGTGCAGCTGCTGCTCCTGCGTGTTTCCGTGCGTTCGATACCGGCTTTTTGGCCTCCGTAGTCAGTGTTGAATCGTATGAATAACAGGGGGTGGTTCCTCTATGTCAGGGAACCCCGGGTAAATTTAGAACCTCTCATTAGATAGATACTCAGATTTGGCCGTTTCACTGGGCTAGGCATCAATTGGCACAAGTCAGTAATTTTTCCTTTAACTTCGAGCACGAAGCCATGGGAGAGCGAATATCCACTTGAATGGTGCACGGACTCGGTCAAATACCTGGGGATCCACATCCATCTAGACACTACACAGATCATTCGCTTAAACTATGGGCAGGCCATCAGCACACTTGAGACTCAGGTGGAAAGATGGCTGCGATTGCCCTTGTCGATAGCGGGCCGAGTGGCTATTCTAAAGATGGTGGTACTTCCCAAATTCTTATACCCATTTAATAATATCCCCATACCCCTCACTAACGTTTTTTTTCGGACATTGCGCACACACTTTACGCGACTGGTCTGGGGAGGGAAACAGCCGCGTGTTCGGTGGCCTGTGCTCACACTACCATATGACAGAGGAGGGTATGGCGTACCGGATCTACAATTGTACTACCTGGTGGCCCAATGCTGCTATGCCCATGCATGGTTTCATCCTGATGCCAGGATACAGTTTCTTAGGCCTGAAGCTGACTTTGTTCTGCCGGAGCGGTTATCCACTGTCCTGCCCAAGGGCATCCCTAGGGACCCCCATGACATACAAACTGTTTCCACTACCAGTTTGGCATGGGATAAGTTGAGACGGCTGACCGGCGCCACAACACTATATTCGTCCGCCCTTCCCCTTCCAAATGCTCGCTGGTTCCCGATATCGGGTGAACGCCTGGTGCAGCGCACCTTGACAACATTCGATATCTCCAAACTGGGAGACTTATATCCTGGGGGTCACATCTTCTCGCTAGTGGTTGATACACGTTACCAAGACAGTGACTTCATGGATAGATTTGTTCTAGGCCGCATCCGGTCCGCTTTACGTGCCACACTGCCTAATTTCCAGATTGAACCAGAGTCGTTCCCTCCTCTTACGATGATAATTGAGAGCACAAACAGTGCGCATCTAATTTCTAAATTATACAAAGCATGTGCTAACATGAGGCCTGTAAGCAACAACAAAGTCCGCAATGACTGGGAGATAGACCTGGGCCGCCCGATAACTGATGATCAGTGGGCCAAGTGTTGTGCAGTCACAAAAGAAGTCTCACTCAACAGTAAGCACAAACTTCTTAATTTTAAATTTTTACGCCGCGTTTACTTCACCCCTGCTAAAGCACACAGGATAGATCCATCCAGACCACATACTTGTCAGAAATGCGCCACACCCCATGCTGACTTTGCACATCTTGCATGGACATGCCCTCCGCTACAGTCCTACTGGGAACGCATTCACAACACTCTAGGGAAAATGATTAACTTGCCCCTCATTCCAACTCCGGAAGTGGCCTTATTGGGATACACGGTGAACTTCCCCAGGGGGGTCAGACGGTTCGCATCACTGGGTCTGCTACTGGCGAAAAGAGAGGTAGCAATACATTGGGGCCGAAAAACGTCACCTACAGTACAGAGTTGGCTGAACAGTTTGGCCTATTGTAATGTAAATAGTGAGATCTATGCTGGCATAATGCCCAGTTCTTTCCGTCCCAAAGACATATGGGGCCCATATCGTTCCTATGTGGAGGGTCTCCGGCGTGCCTCCGACTCTCAACTGGAAAACGGTATTGTCCCGGAGGGAGTGGGGTAACAAATTTCGATATGTTAGGCTCACTTAGTAACAGGTACCACTCGACACAAATGGTATGTCCTGAATGTATGGTCCTCGATGTTTACTATGTGGGGATACTGACGGTGCCGGGGAACAACAATGGTTAGGGGCGGGGGGTGGCCTTTGGAGAAACGACGTTATTGCATTACTGTATTCTTCATACCAGCCTTGTCAGGCATAGCACCTATTGCAATTCTAAATAGTATATGTTTTCTTATGCGACAATGACATTATAATCACTAGTGAACAGATTTGCATGTATGTATCTTTTGAAACGACACAAACTGGAAAATAAAGTTTAAAAAAAAAAAATAAATAACAGGGGGTGGTAGTGGTTTAGTTATCGCACCTCGTTGGAGACATATGGTTAATGTAGGTATAGTACAGTGACAAAAGTAATTGTATTTGGGATGGTGCTTTTTGGTTATCCACACCATACTACCAAAGGTATGACTTCACATTGGATCAATAGATCCAGTATGTACACATTTTATAAAGACGGAAACCAAACCACTCAAACAGTAATCAAAAATATCAGCGGCGGCTCCTCTGCTAAGGTGGAGGAGCGTCGCCTCACTGCTCTGTGAGCAGTTCAAAAAGGAAAAATAAAATGATAATAACGCACTGTTATTATCATTTTATTTTTCTGTCGTGGCTCAGCTGGTTAGGGGCGCTGTCACAGGAACAGTGGGAGGAGTGGTGGGCACTCTTTTAAGTGCCCATGGCTTTTGGCTTGCCAAACAGTCATGCACATTTTGCATGCTCCCCACCGGCTGTATTGCAGAGCCTGGGTGGAGAACATGCGCAGCCTCCTAGTCCCTCTCTGAGCGCCGAACCACGGCGCTCAGACCAATCACAACGCTGCTGTAACGCAACGTCTTGATTGGCGAGGGGAGTCTGGGAGCCTGTGTGCTTCCTGGTTCCTGCTCCTGGAGTTCACCGAAGAGCCGAAGAGGACCGAGAGGTGGTGGCCGGCCGGCAGGTGTTTTTTTTCCCATTTACCCCCGCCACCCCAGTTACGTAGCAGCCGCCACTGGAAAATAGTACAAGGTCCAAACAGTCAGGACTTATTTTGAACAATAGTTCACTTTATTGCAGGTGTGGAAGATTATGTATTCTTGGGTACATTCATATTTCACAAATTCTTTTTTCGGAAACGGACAACAGCTGACACGTGTTACGTCACACAGTGACTTTTTCAAGGCTGTGATTAGGATAAACAAGCAGTCATAAGTTCCATGTGAGAGGGTCTGAGTGGAGTCAGTTGGTGTCTGCTGTAATACCCCTGGGGGTGGCACCTCCACTCGAAGTAATGTATAGAATAGTGGACGCTAATGGAAACAACAGAGATGGGCGAGAACCTACTCAGAAGGCTGTAAGATGTGGTAAGATCCATAAATCCTGGGTTAGGATATAGGTCAGGTCACTCTGAAATTGTATAGATTGTTGAGAAAATTCCAAGTCCTGGTGCAAGATAGTCTTGAAACTAGGTATAGTTCCAGACTAAACAACCAACTTCTAGAGTAAGAGTCCGGTGTCTATTATGTGTGGATGGAGACCATAGTAAGCTTCAATCTGGTTGTGATTTGCTGGCGGCTCGGCAAGTGATGAATCGTTTCAGTAGAGTATGGATGTTGTGGCTAACAAATTTCACAACGTACAGAGGCTACCCATTCCACCCAACCACCTGAACTAGTGCCCCAGCTTGTCTTTTTTCTTTCTTTTTTCAATTACGCTCCCATTTATATGCTTCACCTGCACAGCGTGATATTAGCAACATTGTTTGCAGCAAGCATACATGCATGCAGTCTCTCATGCCTTGCAAAGCACGTATATAGCTTGTCTTTACTAATTCAAAGCTGCCCTGATTTGGGGGCGTGGTCTCGCCAGCGGCAAGTTGGCTGGGCACTGAGCGAGCTCTGCCGGCCGAACTGAGTAATCCTGCAGTATCCGCCATCAGCGGGAGTTATCCACTCGCCAAAATGCTTCCCCACACCGTGCAATTTTGCTGAGGCGCCGGGGGAGCCGCGGAGGAACGACACCCGGGGTGTGCGCCGTGCTGGGGCCTCGCTAGCTGCCCGCCTCTCCTGTGGCGCCTGAGGGCATGCGCCGGCCCGTCCTGCTTGCTGGGGCGTCCCCCTGCTGTGTTCTGAGGGGTTGACTGCCCGGGGCTGTGCTACGGCCCCTGGGGCTGGTCTGCACCAGGGGTGGAGGTGCCCTGCTCCGGCTGCTCCAATCTAGGACCGACTGCCTGACTGCGGCCTGGAGGCCGGGCGGGAGGCGGCGCTGCGCCGGTGCCTGCTGATATCTGCGGGACCTGCTGTTCCGACCTGCTACCCCGGGACCCGGCCCACGTGCAAGCGTACGGTACTATACTGCTGCCACACCGAGACCTCCAGCGCTCTCCCCCCCCAAGTAAGGCTGCTACGCACATTGGAGATCGGCCTGGCGGTTCGGCTGCCTCCCTCCCTGCACTGCAACTGCGAGGGCCTGGGTGCTTGCGGCATCTCCGGCCTTGGTGGCCTGTCTCTCCTGGCCGCGCCCCGACTTCCTCCTCAACCCACCCCGCGCCGGAGCTGGGTCACTGCCTGTCCTTGGCCTACCACTGACTGCTGTTTTAGCCCGGCTCAGCGGGTGGGGCCTGCGCCCGGGGGCGCCTTTCCCGCTTAGGGCCTGCTTTGCGCGCGGCCCAGTGCTGAGGGCGGGATATCCCAGCAGATCTTGCCTGTCTCCCCACTGCGGCCCCACTGGGACATTAGCTGTGGCCGGCTGTGCCCCGGCGCTGTGTGCACCCCGGGGCGACATCACCTGAGGCACCATTGCCCAACGCCTACGGCCTTCTCTACGGCTAGCTCCGGGCCTCCCTCGCATATCCCGCGGCCCACGGGGGCCCCCACCCAGGAGCTGTTCTATCTCATCCTCCTGCTACTCCGCCTGGCCGGACCAACCTTCGTGCTTGCGTTCTCGCCCTGCTACTGCGGGGCTCCCTGTGCTTCTCACGGTCTTCACTGCCTTCTCGCTGTGGGCCGCCATGGGGAAGACCCACACCAGGCAGCCAAAACGTACCTTCTCGGGGCGCGTTGCGGGCAGGGGCGGCGAGCCCCCCCCCCCGAGGCCGGCGAGCAGTCTACTCAGACCGACGCCCCTGGCGAGCAAGACAACAGTCTCAGAACCATCCTATTAGAAGTCCAATCCAGTCTAAAATCCATAGACACCAAAATAATAGATCACCTAACATCCCGCCTCGACCAGGTGAAGCAGAGGGTGGACTCCCACAACACATGATTTGTCCAGCTCGAGGCGAGGGTTTCAGATGCTGAGGACGCCGGAGCATCCGGAGTGCAGAAACTCCTTAAAATGGACAAAATCCTCGTAGTCCCGCCAAGCGTATCTTGCAACAGCTCCACATCACGTACGCGATGCTCTACCCCTCAAAACTCCGCATTTACGACGCCCAAATACTTCAACCCGAAGGCTGCCTTCACCTTCGCGAAGCAACTGCAGAAATCCTCACCACGTAGCCGCCGCACTGATCCCGAAGATCGCCAAACAAGTGACAATGACTGAGCCCTCCTCGCCTAGCTCTGTATTACTGCTATGCATGTTATATGTTGGTTTTTCTAATATGCAATGTCTGCTGCAATGCATCACACTTTCCTACACTGTGCATAAGTACCCGCATTCTTTGTACCCTTTGGCGGCTAGCAGTGGGCCGCCACACGCTGCCTCTTGGGGATCGTGGTCCCTGGGTTAGTTGATATATCATGCCCGTCCTGTTAGCAATCAAGAAACGCTCTCATGAGCGCAACATTTCTCCTTTAAGCCGCCTCCCTCTGAGCTATACCATGCTCGGCCACCCTGCCCATATGGCATGGGGTGGAATGGCTGTGCCCACGCACCCCGCTGGGATGATTCCCATTTCTGTACCTAATTCTCCAAGTTTGGGTTCCCTGGGTGGGGGGGTTTAGATGCTCAACCTAATTGGGGGGTTGGAGTGGGTGGAGAATGGGTTGGGGTTCTTTCTCGCAGGGCTCCGAAACAGGCGCCTCCTGCAAGAGGCTTGCATTGTTCTTTGTTCTGTTTTGATTTTGGCATGTTGTTGTGGTATGCATTCCGCAATGTACCGTACTCTACTGCACTTACCTTCAACACTCTCCATGGACCGTAGGCACTACGCTACCCACCCTCTCCACGTTGTTACATGACCGACACTACATTTTGGACCTGGAACATTAGGGGTCTGAATGATCACCGAAAGGCACGCCTTATGCATGCACAGCTTATCAGACACCAAGTTGATGTTTGTTTCCTTCAGGAGACGCACCTCCTTCCTGCTACTTCATCTAGGCTACTATCTCGTCACTGGGGTGAATCGTACTCTTCCTTCTATTCTAACTACTCACGCGGCGTCTCCATCCTTTTCAGGAGGGGCCTTCCTTGGCATAACACTCACTCTTTCATTGACTCGGAGGGCCGCTATGTGATCCTTGCTGGCACACTTTACAATCAACCGCTGGTACTAGCGGCACTTTATGGCCCGAACTCTGACGACCTCACACATTTCTGGCAACTTATATCCTCCCTGGGGCCCCATTCCCAGATTTGGGGGGGCGACTTTAACATAGCTCCCTCGCAGGCGCTAGACCGCTCTGGAGACCACATCCAACACCCGCAGGCCACTACCCTCCTCCACTCAATTATGGCTGATAACTCCCTGCTGGATGCTTGGCGACATGCACACCCTGGCAAGCGCGAGGGAACCTGCGTTACGGGCTCGGGTGGATCCTGGTCCCGCCTCGACCTCTGGATCACTACCCGTGATATTGCCTCTTGGACCACCTCCGTGGACCACATGGCCCGCACTCGTGTGGCGCCTACCTCCTAATGCCCTCTGCGACGCCGCTTTCCGCGAGGACATACGAGTCGCCATCATTGCCTAATTCGAACACAACGCAGGCTCTGTCGAGTCGCCCTCAACCCTCTTGGAGGCCTTCAAGGTCGTGATCTGGGGGGAATGCATTGCCAGGCAATCTGGGGTGCTGACGTCTATCAGGGGTACCCTTGAACGTCTGCAGAAAGATATTAAAGCTTTAGACCTTAAACAATCTCAAGACCCCAGCCCTGCCACACTCGCATCGATCAGAGCCAAGCTCACTGAATTTCACGAGGAGGCTGATAGAGAGGTCACATTTCTCAGTAGAGACGCCCACGCTCGACGTTATGGCGAGGGTGACCGCCCCGGCAGGACTCTTGCGAATCTACTCCGGCAGCCGCACGCCTCTTCTTACATTACGGCACTGAGTGATGATGCCGCGGGCAGGACTACCTCCCCTACAGGGATCCTTGCCAGGATTTCCGCCTTCTATTCCCAACTATACACTGCTGGAACGGCAGCCCCTCGAGAGATTATGGACCAATACTTTGATTCCATTGAACTGTTGTGGCTTGGTAATAGTCACCGGGAATACCTGGATGAGCCATTTACCCATGAGGAAATCTCTACAGTTATTGCAGGACTTCCGGGTGACAAGGCCCCCGGTTCAGACGGGCTCACCCCTGCATTTTATAAACAATACGCGCCCCTTCTCGTCCCACATCTGGCCAAAAATTATGACTCTCTTGAACGGGGTAGATTCCCCCCATCCCTCTGCGAGGCCCTGCTTACCCTTCTTTTGAAGCCATACAAGCCTCCTGAGAGCTGCGATTCGTACCGCCCTCTATCACTGATAAATACTGACAACAAAATTTACGCTAAACTGCTGGCCAACCGCCTCCTCCCGCTCATGTCGCTAATCGCTCGCCGTGACCAATCAGGTTTCATCTCGGGGCGCGCCACCTCGCACAAACTGCTTACTATCTTCTCGGTCCTTCACCAGATTAATCCCACCCTACCGGCCGTGGCCGCCTTATTGGATGCCACTAAGGCCTTTGAAACTCTAGAGTGGCCCTTTTTTTTAAAAAAAACTTCTCCCTCGATTGGGTTTCAGTCCAAATTTCGTGCGCAAGATACAATTGCTATACACACTCCCTACGGCACGCATCAGGGTAAACGGACAGGTCACCGACCCCATCACCATCTTGAGGGGCACCAGACAGGGCTGCCCCCTCTCCTCCATGCTCTTCGCCATCGCTATGGAGCCCCTGGCGGCACAGCTGCGTCAACATCACACACACCGGGGTATCGGTTTCTCGGCTCGTGCCCTTGTCACTTCAATGTATGCGGACGATGTCACGCTATTTATCCGCGAGCCTCGGGAGAATCTCGCGCCCATGACCAGGGAGGTTGTCCGCTTTGGCTGCCTCTCCGGAGTCCAGGTAAACTGGAGCAAATCTGTCCTTTTTCCACTCACGGACGCAACTAAGCCATTCACGCCTGATTACCCATTCATTTGGGCAACTGGCCCCACCAGGTACCTGGGCATCTGGTTGAGCAGGGATGTGGACGAACTGTGGAGGTCCAATTTTGGCAGGACAATGGACTGGCTAGAAACCAAGATACGCGCGTGGCAAAACCTCCCCCTATCACTGGCCGGGATCATCGCTGTCGCTAAAATGGTTGTACTCCCTAAATTCCTATACCTTTTTTTAAATATCCCCATTCCTCTCACGTCACAATTCTTCCAAAAACTACGCTCTAACATTATCACATTGATTTGGGCTGGACGCCAGCCCAGAATCGCCTATGACATTTTAACACTACCCTTGGTCCGGTGCGGTATGGGGGCCCCCGATTTCAAACTCTACGCGCTGTGCACCCAAGCCAGTTTTCTCCACTTCTGGTTTCATCCAACACCTTTCAGCCTCATGTGGCGGTCGAGGCGGACCTTGCCTCTCCATGGCCACTGCAGACTGCACTATTTTTGCCGCACAAAGTCCCCCGTGGTGAGATCGACACAGTCGAATGTTTGCGCTGGGCCTGGGATGGGCTGTGTAAATACACCGGCGCGCTCTATGCACCATCCATGCAACTCGCCAGCAATCCGTCATTTCCCCCACTGCAGACAGCGGGTATGGCCCGCTGCGCAGCTGACCTGGGCATTCACACCATTGCCGACATCTAACTCGACAATAATTTCTTCACTCTTCATGAAAACGCTGCTCCACTCGAAAAGCTACTCTACTATCAGATCAGAGCAACATGCAGAAATGAAAACCCCACTTTTCCACTTGCTCCCCAGCCGAACGCCGCGCTTGAGTTTGTTCACTCCTCTAACTCACCACGGAAATTGGTCACAAGAATTTATGCTCTTACATTAGCTGCCTCCCCCATCAGCACTGAACGCGCCCGCAACACGTGGGGTGCAGACTTAGAAAGAGACCTCTCCCCCGAACACTGGCAGTACTGCTGCAACCAAATTTAACGCCTCTCCCCCAACTATCGCCTGAGGCTCGTTCATTTTAAATATCTACACAGACTCTACATCACTACACAAGATGGGCCTGATGGACAGCGACAGATGTGTGCTCTGCTCGGCACCCGGCGCGGACTACGCACACCTGGCCTGGTTGTGCCCCAAGGTTTCCTCGTTCTGGCTGGAGGTGTGCACCGCCATTAGCGAAATTACACTTGAGCGCATCGCCCCTGATCCCCTGCTGTGCCTCTTGGGTTATGTCAAGCACGTATCAGATGCTAACCGCAAATTGATTGCGATGTTCCTGGTGCTTGCCAAGCGTCGGGTGGCCATTCCCTGGGGACGTAAACCGGCACCCCAGGTCAAACGCTGGTTGGATGATGCAGCCCATTGTCACAAGCGCCTTGGCGAATTCTGGGATTTGATGCCAGCGGCAAGTAGACCCCCAGACATATGGGGCCCTCTCATTTCCTACCTCCACCGACTGGCCACCCCAGATGAGCCTGCAACTGACTCCCCTATCACTGACACTCAGGTTGCCTGCGATGACTCCGCAGACGCAAATCCTACCCCTGACCCAACTACCCGCACCCCCTCCACAGTGCAACAGTCATAGCTCCTATGTAGATGTACTGCACCATGTTAAAATTTACCTATCAACGGCTCTGTAATGTCGATTTTATCTGTAAGTGCAACCATTATTTTACTAACTGATGCAGTGACAACCTGTAACATGCCTTAATTTCTTTTTCAATAAAGGTTTTGAAAATCAAAAAAAAAAAAAGCTGCCCTGATTTATACTTGTGCGCACCTTATTTAGCTATCTGATTTCATAATGGGGGACACTTTTATTTCAGTTTTTTGGTTGCAGGGCTGTTTTTACTGTTGATTTCTGTGATATTATCAAAACCATTGCCTGCAGCTAGGACAATGCATGCAGTCTCTTATGCCTTGCAAAGCACATTAATATAGCTTGTCTTTACAATGGATGTGGTGTGAGGGCCAGAGATGCCGATCTTGGAGCTGGGGAACCAGGTTTGAGTTTCAGCGTCGGCTCAACATCCTGTGATTCTGGGCAAATCACTTAATCTCCCCATGCCTACCAAAAATGAATGTGTCCTTGTGTAATGTAACTGGGGCTCATGTAAAGTGCTCAAATACCTTCGGGTCAAGTTTGCGCTATATAAAACTGCCCCCCAAAAAAAGCTGCCTTGATTTATAGGACCCAAGCCTTCCTTGTTTTCACTTGATTTATTCATGTGCACTGCTTTTTAGGTCGAGCCTGGGCAGAGCATGCGTTGCTCTGCAAGGCATGCTGTATTCGAGTATGGACTTGAAGCTCGGCCCACTCTCCACCCATATTTTTCATTGGCTTGTGCCATTGTCCTTTGTAAATGCTGGCTTCTGATTCGTTAATAGGCTTGTTAGTCCCTCCTTAGTACCGCCTTGTCTTCATTTGTAACCTCCCATGAGGACTGGCCCTTTTACTTCTGTTGTTACACAGTAGGTCTTATTTAGTCTGTAAGCACTATTTTCTTTAATGAGTGTCTCCTACAGCAGGCACGACATGCTTTCCTGCAACATTCAGCGCGCCATGCGTGCTTTCACTTTCCAAGCAGCCTGGGACAATGGAGGCTGCTTCTTTGAAATGAAAAAGGTCTCACATTTACAAGAGTTTGAGCTATTGGCATTATAAATGACAATGCAAACACAAGGCGATGATGGTCGGAACGCTGGAACTTTTCAGACACTCACCCCCAGTCACAGATCTGGGTTGAATCCATCATCATTCTTTAGCTCACTTCGCCACCTCAGTTCAGACCCAGCTATATGCAAATCCGTCTTGACCCTGTGCCTCATGGGAACAGTCCAGCCCGAACTGCCAAGCCAGGTCTTCCCTGAACCGGAAACAAGCATCCTGGGACTGGTTTCTGGGTAACACCCTTCATCAGCCAGGCTAGCTTGAATCCAGTGGCAAAGTGAGCAAGGGACCCACGTCTGGGCATACCCTGCCACAGTGGCGTAACACAGGCCCCCGCAGCCCCCGCGGTGTGGGGGGGCTCCCGAGCTGCAGGGGGCCCCCTCAGCACGGGACTGTGGTCCCAGAGCTCCTGATAAAATCTGGAGCGGGGGCCCCTCCGTGCCCCTTGCAGGGGGGCCCTACTCAAATTTCGTTACGCCACTGGCCTGCCAACTTAGGGCTAACAAAGCAAACACAAGGCGTTGATGGACGGAGCGCTGGAACTTTTCATACACTCACCCCCAGTCACAGATCTGGGTTGAATCCATCATCATTCTTTAGCTCACTTCGCCACTTCAGTTCAGACCCAGCTATATGCAAATCAGTCTTGACCCTGTGCCTCATGGGAACAGTCCAGCCCAAACTGCCCAACCCAGATCTGTGACTGGGGGTGAGTGTCTGAAAAGTTTCAGCGCTCCGTCCATCAGCTCCTTGTGTTTGCTTTGTTCGCCCTAAGTTGGCATGGTATGCCCAGATGTGGGACCCTTGCTCACTTTGCCACTGGATTCAAGCTAGTCTGGCTGATGAGGGCTGTTAGCCCGAAACCGGTCCCAGGATGCTTGTTTCCGGTCCAAGGAAGACATGGCTTGGCAGTTCGGGCTGGACTGTTCCCATGAGGCATAGGGTCAAGACTGATTTGCATATAGCTGTGTCTGAACTGGAGTGGCAAAGTGGAAGTGAGCTAAAGAAAGATGATGGATTCAACCCAGATCTGTGACTGGGGGTGAGTGTCTGAAAAGTTTCAGCGCTCCATCCATCATCTCCTTGTGTTTGCATTGTAAATGACAATGCCTTTTAATTATGTGTTAATTATCAAAACTGATAAATAAAAGGCATTGTCATTTACAATGCCAATAGCTTAAACTCTTGCAAATGCGAGACCTATTGCATTGTAAATGCTTGTTTAGCTATCTGATTAGTTAATGCTATTTATTTGTTTTTGGTCTGGTGGGCTTTTTCTAGTGTTGAGATCCGTTATATTACCAACAACACGTTGCATAGCAGGTCAACTGCTGTGCACCACGTAAAAAAAACATTGACAAGGCCAATGTGGCTGCCCCGGGTCCACGCAGGGGACCCTCATAAGAGGGCGGCCGCCTTAGTGCCACATGAGGGCACACGATACAGCCTAGTGCTGAGGGACCCCCTCTGGGTCCGCGTGCCCCGCGTCATTTCCGGGCATGGGTGGACGGGGAGATAGGTATAAGTACCTCTCCCGCCCACCTGGCGTCCTCTTTTGGCCGCTACCCTTCACGCCGTTTGTGACACGCACGTTGTCCCCGCTAGACACGATGTCCGGCACGCCGCGTCCCCTGGTCTGGTGACTCGTGTGCGTCGGTTCGCTTGCGGTGTGTGCGACTGTTTACCCCCCCCATACCAAATTGGGAACACTCTGCCGGAGCTGCTGAGTCCTTGCAGGTGGCCCTCCCCGGGTCTTGGCCTGGAGCGGCGGATGGACATAGCTGTTTGGCTGTACCCTGGCCAGGCGAGGGCCTGCCCCTCCCGGACTGGCTGGCTGCAGAGTTGGGGCCTCTCCCTCTGCGCCGAGGGGCTCATGGTGGAGTGGCACACGAGGTGGGGGGGCGCACTCAGGTCTATCTCGGGGTTGTTTCGGACGGGGGAACAGTTGAGCGGCAGGGGGGTGGCTCGCGGCCCCTGGCTGAACAGAGCCTCTGTTCGGTCCCGGTGACAGCCTGTGTGTGGGGCGCCAGGCTGAGCTCTCGTGTGACTTCGTCGTGGGAGCACGATGGGGACGCGCTGTCCATGGGGGCCACGTGCACTGTGCGGTGCCGAGCTGCGTCGCGTCGTTGGCCAGGAGGCGAGGTCGGTGCATTGGGCACATTCGGGGGCTTGGGTGGCTCCTTGGTTGTGCCTTTGTCACTGGTGTGCGGTGAGGTGGGGATTTGGGAGCCCCCCATAGTTTGCGGCACCGGTTGGGCCATGTGCTCCTGCCTTGGGCGTTAAGGTGCGCCTGGTCCGACCACGGGTGCATCCCTTGGCCGTGGCCGGCTCGTGGACCGAGACACACCTCTCCCCCATTCACCGATCTCCTCCCACGGGCGCTCCTGGTTGTGCAGGCGAGCCGTGACCTCCATGCCCACGCCCCTGTGTATTTCAAAATTGCACCCGGCCTCATATGGATGGCCCGCTGCTCGTCTAAAACGATGTTTGTCTCCCGATACACGTAGCGCTAAGGCCTCTCGGGTCTTTGGTTATATGTTTGTGCCCGGGCATATACTTTGCTGGTCTTGCTGGTTTTCAAGTGCACACCGTGTACCGACGGCTGATTCAAGCGTTCAGTGGCATCCACTGGGATCCAGTTGTGTCAGTCCCCGGATCTTTATGACCCGGCCGCATAGGGGGGGGCGGGGGGAGGTGGGGGGGTCTGCTGCGCGTTTCAACACAAGCAACGGAAGGATCGGGAGAGATGCGATCTTTCGCTGCTCCCTTCCCGCACCATGGCTTATTAGAAATGTATACGGAGAAAATTTTGGTTTTGTGCCCGGGGATGTAGTTTGCTTGTTTTCCGACTGCAGGGACACACGGACGGAATAGTCAAGGCCGATTACGGATTATAAAGAGGTGAAGTTGCTCCCCGATACATGCTCCAATCTCTGGGCGCTTTTGTTATATGGTGGTGCCCGGGGATGTATACTTAGCTGCAACCAGAAATGTCCGGCGACCACAGCGCCGACCGGGGCAACAATATCGTTTACAGAGTTTTGTACTAATCAGGTAATAATGCTTGTTCCAAATGCTACCGGTGTAATGTTCTGTTTCACTGCGAGTGTGGGGATTTTTGGCTCAATCGGCTACAGTGGGTACTACGAACAGCAAGGTTGAAAGTTCGATTCCGATACGGGTCAGCTATGTTATCGAGACCTGATACATAGTCATTATCGCCAGGGCAATGCTTTCCGGCCCTGGTTTGACCCCAAATGGCCAGGCGGCGAAAATGTCGGCCCCCCTCGCACGTGATGTGCGTTTATGGGTAGTTGATTGCAGTGCTTGGTGGTAATGGTCGAACGCAAGCAAACGGTTATTATGGTTTTGGGGGCAGTTTATTATTATAAGCGTTTATTGTATTGTCTGAGCGATTAAATGCAACCCGAGATCGGAAGCGAAAACGAATTTACAGCGTTTTACAGTTAAGAATTTATTGAGCCTATTTGGAGTGAGAGTAGGGGGTGTTGCAGCCAGCGTTTTGTGCGCGGTCACGGGCCTCCCATTTTGTTGTTCATGACCGCGGAATGCTGTTTTGTGGGGTTGCGATGGGCAGGGCGGCCTGTTTACACCGCCGTAGGTTCACCCGCTGGACATGTCAGTGTAATTAGCAGGTTTGTCCGTTGGTCGCGTCTCACCTGTGCGACTGGAGGTCATTGCTCTTTCTTGTACTTGCGGTGGGTTGTGGGACCCCCCCCCCCAACTCACAGGTTGTTGAGGTTGTGCCAGTGTGGCAGAGGGAAGGGCAATTTGTTTGGAGTAGCTTGGTGTGATGGGCGATTGAGCACCAATTTTGTGGTTCGATGCATACGGATTCCCAGATTGCGGAAGGCTTGGCCATGGGCAAGGGCAGGGTAAGGGCCATTCTGGCGTAATGGGTCCCCCTTGCAAGAGTGCCAGTGCCATCTCCTGGCTTGCCAAGTCGGGCTCCAGGGCACATCACTTCAGTTCGCTGTAGAAAAGTGGGGGGGATTTGCCAGTCCCCACTTGGTGGAAAAGGGCTGGTAGACCAGCTGCCAGGCCCTCATGATTTGGAGCGCATTTTGGAGCCCAGGGCTCGAGCCCCGGTACCCCTTGTGAGCAGGTGGAACACCAGGCTTGGCTACCAGGGGTCGCAGCTACTTGTGCAGGTACGTCCAAATAATTGTGGTGTGCCCATGCCCTCGGCTTTGCCGCCATCTTGTTTCAATGATGCGTGGGGCAGTTTCGGGGGTTGGGTTTGTTGCCAATGGGGTGGTGACCTGCCCCGGCGGCGGCTTGGCTACCCGTGGGCAAAGGGGTACATCACAGAGCCGGGCACGGTAACATCGGCTGGTACGGTGATTTTGCCCAACACTGCCGCCCCCCTCCCTCTTTCTCTCAGGGGGATACTGGTGGGAGGCCTGAAGCTCGCACCACACATTGCCCCTGCTATGCTGCCACTGATAGTAACATCACAACTACTAACTCTCACGCTCCCACAAGTGTGACAATTCGGCCTATTTCAATCTCCCTAAGCTATAAGAATGTCTTTGGAGGCAGGTAACAGTAATCTAATTACCATAATATTAATGATTAATTGTTGTCGTGGTCATCTATAATTTAGCTTGGCTGCGCCACCTTGTGGCAGGCCGTCACAGGCTCCGGTGCCGAGCACCGGAATCCACCGGCTCAAATTAAGCACTGCTCGCTCCCCTCCATGAAGGGAGGACAACTCTTTGCGCTTAGCCGGTGCGCACCATAAACACCTGGGGAGAGCCTCACACCTTGATAACACTAGCACAGTCACCTCAAGAGCAACCAGATACGGAAGCGTGACTCCGGGTGTGGGTGTCGTGTGTACCAAGATATTGCGGTTTGAAGGCGCATTAGCAGTGAACAAACTCACTGCCCTACCACACACAAAGAGTACATTCTCTGTTATGGGTTTACAGGACCCCCCCCCCGCCCCCCCTCACCAATGCTCCAAGCAAGTTAAAATGAAATATTTACATAACAAGCCACACTCACAAAGGTTAGAGCACACAGGTATCGTACAGGAGGCAGAGGGGTCCCGGCAGGCCCACAAAAAGGTGGACTGCATTATAACATGACACTGGGAGTCTTGATTCCGATAGCAATGTTATTGGACCTCTCGGTCTTAAAACTTTAGGGGCATATTAGCAAGAAGAGGCGATAATCATCGCTAACCCTGCTTAGCGTGATTATTTTTATCGCCGGCTATCGCTGGAATATATCGCCACGCTAACGCTGTATTAGCAACGATTAGCGCTATGGCGATGAATATTCCAGCGATAGCGGGGAAATGGGCCAACATCGCTGAAAAACCAGCGATGTTGCATGGAGAAGGGAGAACACCTTGCTGATACGACCCTGTGGTCGTATCAGCATAATCCACCCCCATGTTAGGTATGGCTAACACCTGCTAATTACAGCTGTTAAATAAATGGCGATGACCCCGGTTAGCGCGAATTTTCACGTCGCTAACTGAGGCCATGGCCACCTTGCTAATAGGCGATAGGCCTGTTAGCGAGTGTTTCCCAGGTTTGTTCGTCGGGAACGCCCACTTTGCATGTCATTAGCGATAAATATCGCTGACATGCAAAGCGGTAAAAAAACGGGCGCTAATGCCCGCAAACTGTCGCTAACTGCTGTTAGAGACAGTTTGCTGATAGGGCGATATAAATATCGCCGCTTTAACGGCAAAAAGTGCCGCTAAAGCGGCGATAGTGCCCTTGCTAATATGCCCCTTAGTTTTAACGGCACATGGGGATTTCCTTTAAGGAATAATGTTCATATGATAAACCGAAGAAACCCTCCTTCCGGAAGGCCACGTGTTCTACCCTCACCGGAAGCGGGGCCCCCACAGTAAGGATAGTTACCAACTCATAGTCATGGCTAGGTCCTACTGGGCTTCCAGCCAAATGACCACTTGCGCAAGCAGGTCAAATGGTGTTTTCAAAAGGGCATAGGATGGGTGAGGGAAAAGCGAACCTGTGCAGTTTTATGTTGTGTAACGTATATGGCCTGGGAAGAGTGTGAGCAGAACAACACAGTAGTTGACAGAACATGGGAAACGCTTTACGGGTTCTGTTTGGCCCCCAAACTCCAAACAGACAACGCGTGCACACCTGGGGGACATTGTGCTTAAATTCTGTCCCCTCAATAGGAACTTGCCTGGGCATAGTCAAGATTTGGGTGCTACAGATTTTCCACTCTCTGAGGTGCAGTGCGTCAAGTTGTCGCCAGGCGTTTTTCTGGAAGGTCATGCAAGTGCGTTAAGTGAGAAGTATCCAGGTTACTTGCAGTATGGTAAAGGGGTCCTTGCAAGACCCTCTATATGGGGGCTGCGGTAGAACATAAACTGGAAATCTCAGTCTGACATTGATGTCATTGAACCTCTCACATTGTCATATTTAAACTCCTGGGGAGTGGGAGCAGATCTGTACAGCAATTTACAGCGTGTGAAGGGGTATTTCCACCACAGCCAGGCGATATTCGGACAACCACCACACTAAGCTCCGGCCTTAGTTCAAGTAGGGTCACCCAGCGTCCCTACCCTGTTCTGTTTGATACACGGGCACTGGTCACACAATTGGATCTAAGGCGACCAACTTAAATTTGACAGACAAGTCCAAATGTTTCACATCACAGTCTGTGGAAAACTCAACCGCCTGCGCGTCGTTCATTCATACACACTGTATCGAATGGGATAAGAAGGTTAAACAGGACTGCAAGGTCCCACTGGGGTGTCAGCCATATGGCCATTGCAGTTAAATGGTTAGCTCAAAAAGGGATCAGGAGGGGTCGTGGTAGTGTCAAAGCAAACCGGGACCTATTCATATGCTGGGTTCGACCTCATGGTCTTAGGATCTAACCCCATTGGGTTCTTCTACCATTCACCCCCCCCCCCGAGGTTGTCAAATTAGTATCAGCGAGTGGGGCATCTAACATCCCTTATTCCGCGCCAACATGCCTAGGGGAGCTTGTGCGCCTCACAAATGCACAATTAGGTTTTCTCCAACAAGCACTATACACAGATAACAGGATGAGAGGAAAGTACGGCGGGCTGGTTGTAACCCTTACTTCCACCTGCACTGGCACATCTTGTAAGGAGTGGCTGGGCAAATGGTATTGCCCACTGCCAGGCAACGTTGACTACTCATCCACACTAAGCCGAGTGTTTATGTTCTTACAGGGCCGCACATTCACAGCTCTGCAATAGGCCCCTGCAGTTGTCAGCGCCTTGAATTACCAATATTACAACCAGAGAGGATCAGCTGGGTTAGCTCTGCTAGCAGAGGTGACACGAGGGATTTTGGGGCACTTGGGTTTTCCATGCAGCACGGCCCTCGCCGTTCACAACACAGGGTTAATTCACACAAATTACCACTGTGGGGGAGCAATTTAGGTACCACCGGCTAGCAGATCTAGTCAGGTACACATGCTGTGGAGGTCGAAGGGGAGTACTTGCCCGGATAACCACTGCATTAAATTTTTTAGCTAAGTGTAATATTTGACTACGGCTGCTAACCCCGTTCTTGGTCAGTCGGAGAAGGAAACCAGTGTGTAGATACCGCAAGTTTTATTAGTTATTCTAAGGAAGGGTCTGACTGGTGAGGCACAATAGGCAAGTACCCACTGGTACTGGATTATGACACAACATTGGTCCAACTGGAGGTATAAATAATTCGGGGAGGTGCAAACCTACTGGCCAGATAACGGGTATGTGCTCTCAGAAAAACCTGGGTACAACAGGACGCTTAAATTAATGTTGGAGACTGCATGCTTTGAGCTGGTCAGCGAGGTGGGTAGGAGTGGTTGGCCGGTAAAAAGGTCCAGGGTTCTGTTAGGTGTGAGACAGGAGAAGAAGCTGAATACTGTAAAGAAGAGTCTGGGGGCAAACTACATAGATTAAACTGTAAAAGCTAAATTCCTGTAAGAAAGGAGGGATAAATGGCAAGTACACGAGGACTCCCTGGCTTAATGTCACATATTTCTAAGCTCATCGGATAGTTGAGCCTTTCCACAGCATAGTGGGATAGTCACCAAGGTGGAACAGGCTATTGGGTATGCCTTGCCAGGCCAGTGACACACACTTCACACGAACAGGAGCCTCTATAAAGGACAAATGCTGGAAACACAGACTGGGGTACGTGTGGCTCAAAAATCCTCTTCACCAAGCTGCTGGGCGTCATGTTGCCAGGTGTCTTTGAGTGACAGGCAAGTGCATTAAGGGAGCTGTATTAAGTAACGAGGTTACTTGCAGGGAGGCAGAGGGGTCCCAGCGGACCCACTAAAGATGGGCTGCAGCAAAACATGAAACTGGGAATCTTGGATTCCGACACTATCATTGGATTAATAATACGCAAGACTCTCTGGCTATGCAGGGTAAAAATGTTCCAACATGAATTACAAGGTGGCTGCATGTAAGCCGAACCCAGGTTTGATTCTGTGGAAGGCAACCAATTCCGGGGAAAACTAAGTGAACTAGGTCTATTGCTGGTTTGAGCATCAAGGGTCTCAGCTGGTTAGCAGGTACTGTGCATCTGTGATCGGACGGCAGTTAAGCAAGCCTGGGGGCTGCGTAAGTTGTCACTCCACGAAAGGGTGCGGTGACTGCAATAGTGGGCACAATACAAATATTCCCTCTAACCAGATTTGACACCAGCCAAGTGTTCGCCATAGTTTTGCAATCAAAAGGGGCTGTGCAAATGTCTGGGCCAACTCAGCAAAGTAGTTGCACACTGGACCTGAGGCCATGTTACAGGTTGGTTCAGTTACAAACATTCCCTGCCTGGATAGCCAGTCCAGCTAGGCCGGTTTAGGAAGGTGACATCTAATAGGGTGCGGCTGTCCCATGTGGGGGAAACAAGGTATTAAAGCACTAAAAGGCTACAATGTATTAAGAAAAGTTGGCTTGTCCATTATTCAAGCGTAGGCAGGTAGCCCTACTTATGTACTTACATATATGGGTGTGATGCGACTCCAAGGAGGCCTGGCCCTTCGCCCTTCAGGAGAGGGTTATGTACTGATTCATGCTGACCGCTCGCCCCTTGCCAAATTTCAGGTTGAGCAGGTAATGTAGGCATGCTTTACAATGTCAGGCAATGCGGGTCCTGGCAAGCGCTTTTGCAGTCACTCTTTCAGGATAGGGGCAGCGACTGCAGTTTTCAGGGCGGGCATGTTAGCGGAGCGCCTCATGCAGGTGGGACGATGAGAATCCCGATGTTTTAACGGTACTTCCGTCCGTAAGCCATCCAGGGGAGTGGCCGGAGGACAGGTTAAGTTAATTATGTACAGTGGGTGAATGGCCTTTCGTGCGTCTTGAGAGTGGCACAGGAATGGAGGCATGGGTATTTCCACCACTGAGTTAATTTGGTTGGGGGTCCCAGGCATGCGCCAGTATAGCTTGCTGTAGAAACTGCGGCACAGGCTGGGGGGGGGGGGGGTGTCTCCCCTCCCAACATTTTGGTCTTACACCTGGGAGGGAATGATTTGACTTGCCTGGGTAGGAGGGCACTGCTGTAAGAAATGAATTCCTCCATGTGTAAATTAAGCAACCAATTGGGGGCATGTGAGTTATGGTGGTCAGAGAGGACCCCACGTTTAGTGTGGCTAGGGGCCCGGTCAGGGGAAGCCATGGAAACCTCATGCAGGAGAGTTAACAGTGCCATGCACAAATTCACCGAACAGAGGGGGTTTGGCTTTATTAGACACGGTCTGCTGCATGCCAAGTCCACAGGGTGTGTTGAAGAGGAAGGGGTTCTCCTTGCTAGAGTGGGCATGGACTTGTTTTTGTTGGACCTAGGCGAGGCCCTGGAAGCAGCAGGATGTAAGCAAGAATGCCTGCCTTGGTGGGGGGCCCTGGTTGTGACGGTGGCCACACCCAGAGCTGTGGCGGAGTTACAGGGCGATCCAGAGGCTGAAAGGTACACAGGGGTACCCTCTTCAGGAGCACAAGGGTGCAAATGCCAAATATCCCCAGGAAGTCCTCGCGGTGGACCCTGGAGGAGCGACGGCGCTCCGCTAGTCCTACGGGCGGTTGTAAACCTGAGCAACCGGGGGTTGCCTGGAACGCTCCGCCCCCTCAGGGGGCGTGAGTAGAGGGACTGGCGGTCCACCGGTGGGAGGGGGTAACCCCTCCCCCAAAATTGGTAAGCACCGATTGGCTAGGGCCACGGTGCAATTTGGCTCATCAGATGGCAGGCGGCGGAGGGGCTGCCTGCCCTTGGATCGCCCGTAAGCTAACCCACCATGTTGGCATATTTTGGTATGCAAATAAACCTGCAGCAATTTTCTCCACGAAAAAAAAAGTGTCTTGTCTGTTTATTTCATCAGGAGATTGCTGTATGTGAGATGGGGAGTGTGTTGCCGATATTGGCACTATAGATTTTGCATAGAGGATACCTATAGGATTTGCCAATTCGTGTTTTTTCGAGAGGTCGACAGGTATACTAGGTGTGGCACTCGAGCGTTTGTCTACGTAGCATGTTACACCGTGTACTTTAAAGTGTTAAATAACTAATTTTGGCGGAGAAGTCCCCAGGGCCTACTATAAATGTTGGGGCGACCACAGTTTTCAATAAGGTTGAGTACGTTTCAGCATGATAAATTTGGAAAGCCATTAATTGTTCTTGAATACAAAACACCACCGATCTTGCACGTTACAAAAAAAGAATCTCCGTGATGACGTAACACGCAGGAACGTCAACTCGGGGGCAGTGATTTCCCGTGACGACGTTGTCTCACACGGGTGGTAGTGCGACTGCGCGGAATAACGGGCTGCACAGCCGGAGGTGAAAGGGGAGGGAGCTGTTTTCACACAGACCGCCCAAGCGGCGGGGACCAAGGTAGACTGTTGTCCGGCCAGAGGAGAGGCTACCGGGAGCGGCGTAGCAACGGGTGAGGGATCAACGGCCAGCGGAGGGGGCTGGAGTAGAAAAATGGGGGGCTGCGCACGTTTGGTAGCCACTGAGCGAAACCGATCCCACAGGGGGTGGGGGTCTGTTTTAAGGGTACGCCTACTGAAGAGTTGGAGATCTTTCAAGCCACGCCTACCACTAGGTGTTATTTCAATGGTGTGAGTTCCAGGGAGCACGCCCACTAAGGGACCGCCAGGGATACGCCCCCTCGCCCGCCCTTCTCGGGTAAAATTTACCTGTCTTTTTTTCTTTTTTCTTTGTAGTTTTAAACAGCGCGAACTCGAACCGAAGGCATTGGAGCGTTTTACATGAGCGCCACATTAAGTCATTTGCCCAGAATCGCAGGATGTTGAGCCGACGCTCAAACCTGGTTCCTCAGCTCCAAGTTGGCAGTTCTTGCCATTACGCCACATCCCCTCCGATTTATGTTTTTAACGTTCTTGATGCTTAAATTATACTTTATGTAATCTATTTTGTATTCATTTATAGCCGAACGTTTCTGCCTATATTTATTTCAGGAATCATGAAGGCAACGAAGAAAGTGACGACTTGTTTACGAATTTACTGAATGAGTGAAATAAAAGTGGATTTTGCCGATTTTTCTACATTTTTTGTCTTCCTGGACATAAAAATTGTGGTCCTGGCAGCAAAGACTGTTAAGGTGGCAATCCTAGCTAACGGGAGAGCATGCCTTCTGAGTAGGGCTAGAGGATTAGGGCATGGCTTAGCTTAACCAAGTGCATAGTGATCGCGTAATCAAAGGGCGGGAAACGTTTTAGTTTTTTGGGGGGCACCTTCACAGTTGCGGTTTTGTTGGAATCTCTCGAAAATGTGTAAGGGGTTTCTTGCCTGGTCCACCAGATAGTGGTCGCCATGGCTCCTTGTCTCGGACACCATATATCAAGGCCTGGTTGTTTCTTAATATTACATTATTTTCATGTGTGTTTAGGGTGACCAGCCTGCTCGTGTTTTTTTTTTTTTTTTTTTTTTTTTTTTGCAGGGTTTTTCTGCATTAGGGTGTTCTGTTCCGTTGCCTGCTCTCCGCTGGTACATGCCGCCAAAAGTCAATTTTTCTGCTTGCAGCTAGCTGCATAACACAGGACGCATCAAGTGGCTTGCCAGAATGTCGTCATCTCACTATTTCGATCATCTAGGAGTTGTTAAAAGAACTGCATGTCTGTGGGAGGGAGGAGCTGCAGCACAGGAGGAGAAGTGCACAATGCAGTTTAAGGGAATAGTTGCCTTTAGAGATGGTAATAAGGAATGTGGAGATGCGCAGATAACAATGAACGTGTGAATGAAAACCATGCTGGGGGCATATGCTTGGTATATGGCTATAGTTTTTAGGTCTCGCCTAGCGATGCAGCGCCATGCGCTGCACGCTAAGCGAGATCTATTGTTGTCGACTTCCTTAGCGATGCGGGACAGGATAGGTGCACGCGCTTAAAATACATCACTGTCTGTGCTGAAGCTTAACAGACCGGCGATGTGCACTTTCTCAGACCGGCGATGTGCACGCTCACGGCGTGTGTATCAGCTTGCTCCAGGACAGCACATTGCACGCGCACGGCGTGTCTTTCAGCTTGCGCCTGAGCTTGCCCCCGGACAGCAGATGAGCACGTGCAGGCGTCTCTTAACTTTCGAGCGCTCCCACCGCGCGCCGGCTGGACAGCCCCATCGGCCTGAGTTGGCGGCGGGTCGGCGCTTTGTGCACGGCTGAGGAGAAGCGCTGTTTCTCACTCAGGAGGGACTCCGCTAGCGCCTGTCCCTGCCGGCATCCTCCCAATGCGCTCGAGGCTGAAGGCGGGAGGCTTCTGCGGCTGCAGTCCCCATGTACTTACGAGGCGAAGGAACAAGGTGGACAAAAAGAGGTAGGGTTTGTTTCAATAAAGAATAATTATAACATCACTGTAAAACATTGGCCCGATGACAGCGCAGGAAATCAAATAAGTGCTGTTGCTCATTAGTTGACTCCGATTCCAAACGTGTACGGCGTCTTTACTGAGGAGATGTGCACGCGTACAGACACGCGATGTGCACATCTCCTGTCCCCCTTCCATCGTCGCAAGCCTCACGCAGTTTCACTTTGGTAATGTGCGTGCACGCGCGCTCAGTTCGGGATGTCCTCAAGCCCCGTGAGCGACAGCGCTGCTTGTTAATAAATGCCACTCAATGCAATGGGAAAATCTGAGGTACTCTTCGACATGTTAAAAAATAGACTTTCTTTGAATTTTGAATAGATTTTATAATATTTTGACATATTTGTTGCATGGTTTACATAGAAAATTTGTCATTTTTCGGTTGTTGCACAGACTTCTATGCGAGTCAAGCCACACCTGTGGCTCAGCTCTTGCTCTCCCTGATAACTTGTTGGCTATCCAACCTCTAGGTCTCACTGAACTTAGACCCACCCTGAGCACATATGTGGCCTTAAGCAGGTAAGGGAATCTTGTGCTACTAAGCTGCGCAGTCTTAATGAAGCCTGGAAACGTATTAATTTCCTCGTGCTTTCGCTCCCAATCTCACACACTTACCTCTCTAGCAACTCCATTTCCTTCCTAGCACTGTCTCTATTTCCTTCCCTTTCATCGTCTTTTCCTCGCGTTCATTCATTTACTCTCGTGTCTTTCAAACTCCATGTCTTCGTTTATTTTTTCAGTGTAAATGACATTTATCTATTTTGACGAGGCTCTGTCATGAGGCCCAAACCCGAACTCGCCGAGAATTTTAATAGTATACTTTCGGCTTGTGACGGCAGCAAGTCAGCTCAGAACGGCGCTGCTTCTGTCTGCTGAAGCCAAGGCAGGGCTCCAGGACAGCTTCGCCTGCTCCATCAGTGGGCAGCGCATTAGTCCGACCTCAGAAGGTTTCAGTAGAGCACGGGACACGCGATCCAGAGTGGGTGCCAAATCATTGTCTAAAGGCACAATATTAAATGTGCGGCTCAATTTAGGACCAGCGCCTTTTACAAACAAGCATTTGTAATGCAATAGGTCTCGCTTTACGCGAGTTTAAGCTATGGGCATTCTAAATGACAATACCTTTTATTTATGTTTAAAAACGAAAACAAAAATAGAAGGCATTGTTATTTGCAATGTCAATAGCTCAAACTCGCGTAAATGCGAGACCTATTGCATTGCAAATGCTTGTTATTTCGGTCATTGAACCTCTTACATGGTGCACACCCATTGTGAGATCTGGGAATAGGCAGGTCGAGTATGATTTGCCCAAGATCAAACAATTTGATAGAGTTGGAGACCCGAGATTGTAATGCATTTCTGTACTGCTTGTTTGAAAAGGCAAGCACTTTGCGTCCATCCTGGTGAAAAGACCACGAGAACGGGCACAGTCTATCCACCCTGTCAAGGTAATATTCGGTCCAGGTTTCTTTTTGCTACAAACTTAATACAACTTTCAGATTCATTCTAAATACTCACAATCTTGTGTAAAAATGGGAAACAGAACAGTACGTTTTAAGGGCGATTGCCTAAGAACATGCAATTTATTCAAATGGAGATACTGGGATTAAAACCCACATTTAATACATTTTTATTTCCAGCACATTAGGTAAAGCGGTAAATCGAGGATTAGATGTTAAGTATAGTATTGGTGTCTCGCCACCTGAGTGGTTTGCCCACATTGTTAAAGGTACTGTCAATGTGGTTTTTTAGGTCTCGCCTAGCGACTCAGCGAATGCGTTGCTCGCCTTGGCGAGATCTATTGTTGTCGACTTCGTTGCCGAAGGGGGACAGGACATGTGCACGCGTACAAAGGACAGAAGTTGTGCACGCGTATGGCGGCGTTGGCACAACTCGGAAGACAGGAAATGTGCACGCGTACGGCTCGCAGCACGTTATCACACCTCCTGCTTGCTCGCACGCGTACAGCGGTGTTAGCACAACTCGGAGGACAGGAGATGTGCGTGCGGCGCACGGCGTGATCACACCTCCTGCTCGCTCGCTGCCGCCCCTTGTGCATTATTGTATAGCCATACACATGTCCTGTGATACTTTTTGTACTGTTCCACATGCTAATTTGGCCCGCATTCACACATCGCCTTCTGTTTTCATAATATGCCGCCCCTTCTGTTTTCATAATATGCCGCCCCTTCTGCATTCTTATATGCCCATACACATGCCCTTTGACACACAGGATATTCTAATCGCGCTCAGCGTCTCTTCTCCACGCGCACGGCGTCTCTTCCGCCTTACTGCACGTTAGTGTTCATTGCAGCTCCCACTCCTATTAACTTCCGGAACAGCTGGGGACCATTCTGCAGAGGAGCCCTCCGTTGTGCGCTCTACGCCGTGCTGGTTCTACGGCCTCTTACAGAGTCATCCCCACTGCCGACGCTGCTGCACTCAGCTGCTGAATTGCAGCAAATTGCTGGCCGTACGCCCGGCAGGCCACAGGAACACCCCGGGTGACGCCACGGCTCACCGGCACTCCGCCCCTCCTCCAGGCGGTCTCAGCCTGTATGCAGTCTTCAAGGCCCTGTGGTGGGCAAGGCACAGGTACCGGGAGCCCCGCAGGCCATGAGATCTGCAGCTGGTCACCCCGGGCCTGCTGGGCCCCCACTCGCGGCCAGCGCCACCGTCACCCCAGGCCGCAGGGCAATTCCGCAGGCAGGCTCCAGCGGCGGTCTCTTTATGCCCGGCCCTGGGGATCGCCCATCACTCTGCGGCCCCGGTCAGGCCGCACCACAACTCCGGGCGCACAAGGTCGGCATGCACACCCCCACCAGCAAGGCGTCTAGAGTGGTTCTGCGGCAGCAGGTCTCACAGCCGCTGTGACTCGATGCCGCTGCCCCCCCCCCTGCCGCAGGCACTACCCCCAGCAGGCCTCAAGACAGTCCTTAGGTGCCTTCGCAGTCTGTTGCCGCTCCACTTCAGAACCGAGGGCCCCAGTAGGTATGTACATTAACAGGAGCTACAGGTGGTTATGATAAAAGTAATCCGCTCACATTTGGTTGTGTAGTTCAGGTTGGCTCTTATAAATTGCATATATTTGTTCGCTTTTCAGTTTCGGAAACAAATGTGGTTACAATTTTTTTATTAACTTGTTTTTAAAGTGACGTCAACACCGCCCCATTGCTTTATACATTAGCTATTGTAGTGCTACATGGGCGGCAGGGGTCCTTCGGTGACGATGCAGGTTCCACAACGGCTGGTCTGCAGCTTTTGTTCTGCTGATGTGTGCGTCTGAAACAGCCTGGTGATCGCCTTATACATGCCAGGCAAGAGCGAGGTGCTGAGAATCAAGCGGGAGAACAGGGCATGCAACAGGGAGAGCCTGACACAAAAGAGCTGTAAATCTGCTTCTATACATTAATAATGGACCCCTGGCTGCCCCCAGACATAAGATTAGCGGGTGATTGTCACTGGGATTACCATATCTTTTCATAACCATATGTAATCAAGTTATTTTGTCTCATTGGAATTGAAGAAAGACTACATGTCCCAGAATGCATCTATTTATTAACTGAAAAGTCCAATCGGGCTGCACTGTCAATGCAGGACCCATTGAAAGAACCTTTGTGGACTGCATGGTTGATTACTGCGCTCAGGCCCGGCTTGGTTACCAGGTTCGGAATACTATTTTACATCTCTTCCCGCTCCTGCCTTGGGTGGCATCTGCCTCAGTTTTCGAAGAATAGTCCCTCATTTCAGGCAACATACTACTCTTGTCATCTCTGCATTGTATAATTTATAAGCGCTTACAGCCCTGACGATGACGCAAAGCGCTAAGCCCTAGAAAGTACCAGGTGAATGGCAATTTGGATCTCTTGGGGTGGAGTTGGGTTAGGCCCGTTTGGGGCAGAGGGCATCTTACCTCAAATATTTATCTGTCCCTCCTTTTACCCCCCATAACAGTACCCTCCTTCAACAGTTCGGGCGTCCAGTGCCTAAAAGGACAATGGGATAAGCACATCTCGGACAAGGCGGTTTTAGCCGGATCTCAGGCTCGTCAGAATAGGATGGGGGGTCTAGCAGTCGTTCAACTGGGAAGCAATAGTTTCATAATGCCATTCAATTGGTTTCTAAATGCTCCAAAACTGCAAGACATAAAAAATTGTGCCCAGGATCACACGGTCTGTTCATGCCTGGGCGTCAGAATTGGTCTTTCTTCTATTTGTTAATTATAATGGCATGCCCCATTATTGTGTGATAACATTTTTAGTAGATCTATGTTGCTAGATATGATGGTTGGTCTTGGTCGCTTTTTAACTTGTTTGAGATTTTGCAGCTTTTTAAATGTAATATACGGACTGTGGTCGTTTTATACATGATATCGTTGTGATAGTTTGAAAGAGCATTGTCTAAGTTTCCCAGACTATGTAGGTGTCTTTATTCTTATACTGGAACCACTGACAGTAAGTAGTGCAGTCAGAGCTTACAACGTTTACTTGGAGCACTCACCCTAATAATAAAGGCTTTCAATTAATGAACCATAAGTACAAGTTTGAACAGCATTAACATTTGGACAAAAATATTACCTTAACTGCAGACAGTGCCCTTCCCTGATCCATAATGTGGTACTGCAAACTGGCAGCCTAAGGGTTTGTGCTGCAGGGGGTTGGGGCTACTTGTCCCAAGGACAACATACAAATGAAAACTTGTTGCCCTTGACCCCAAACAATATGTTCTGGGCACCGGGCTATAGGAATTCTACATCCCTGGCTAGACCATAAACACCATGATACCTGTGGTATCTGTATGTAGAATAATGTTACTAATAGTGTGAACCATCCTGCTAACTCGAGATTTCATGCAAGTGAATGGGAATGGCATACCAGACTGTAACCCTTGTGGTTAACTACATCACAGCCACTTGGCTCCGATGAATTAGCTTGTTACATGTCCACGAACCGATTCCGCATTTTATTGGGGGCAGTAAGAGAGATTATATATATATATATATATATATATATATATATATATATATATATATATATATATATATATATATATATATATATATATATATATATATATATATATATATATATATATAGATATATATATATATAGATATATATATATATATATATATATATATATAGATATATAGATATATAGATATATATATAGATAGATAGATAGATATAGATATAGATATAGATATAGATATAGATATAGATATAGATAGATATAGATAGATATAGATAGATATAGATAGATAGATATAGATAGATATAGATAGATATATATATATAGATATATATATATAGATATATATATAGATATAGATATATGTGTAAGGGCTTTGTACATGATGCACTGGAGACCAGCTTGGTAATTCTTATGTCTCATCACTGCAAAATCTTTACACCCAGAGCTCTCCGGTTTCCCAGCTCAGTGTGTGAGGAGATGAGTCAGTCCTGTTTTTCTCCTTATCTGGGATTTGTGGTGCATTTGATTCCATTAAAAAAACAAGCATTGGCATAGCCAATAGGTCTCGCCTTTGGGATCTTTTAAGTGTATAGCTATGCAGCACATACATACACAGGAGGATGGACACTGAAAAAAAACATGCAAATATGCTAAGGAAAAAAACACACTTAGACATCTCTACTCGCAAAGACCAACAGACCTGCAGCCAAGAACACTAACGTAACACCTAATATGCAGGAACTTTGTGAGCTCGTAACTCGCGGCACCCAGCACTGCTAGTGTGCTCCAGAGGCTTCAATTATAGAAATGAGTCACACAGTTCTGGAGACCATGAACAGGCTCCCTCTTTACCATAACCAGAGGGCTGGCGATCATCCATAAAGCATCTCCGGACAACAGAAATACATGTGCAGACGCATCTGAAGTACCTGTAGCAATGTGATGCTGAAGACACAGCAGCCTGTCCTGTGGTGCTGCCCTGGAGCCAGACATGGGCTGAGCCAAGCTGAGGGCTGTCTGTCCCGTGTGCGACTAGCGGGAAAGGGTCACCTTAGAAGACATAAGCACCAGCACTTTAACTAGTAAAGTCGGAGAGCTGTGCGGCAGGCCATCCCAGCCACCTGAGGGCCCTGGCCATCCCTGGAAGCAGGGTTGAGTCAGGGTGGGGCTGCAGACGATGACAACCGGACGCTTTGAACACCCCCCACACCCAGATTGCCCTGCGGCCTTTAAAATTGGTGTGTTATTACCAGATTATACAACAATGACGGTGAAGAGCCACCGTAAACACAATTAGATTTATATTTCTGTGCAATTTCGCACAAACTTCAGTTTGGCCCCAAAATAGATCAACTGTTGCGCAGAATACTTAAAATAAACAAACATTATGAACATTTCAAAACAAGCAATGACTGGGGAGGGAAGGTTAGGAGGGACGGACACGGGGGAGGATGGGTGAAGCGAGGGCACAGTGATGAAAAATGCATTGGGAAAGCTAAACGGGATAGGGCGGAGCAGCCATGGTATTGGACTACGGTTAGTCCCTGAAATTAGTTGGGTGAAAAGCACGCGTTTTGCAGCCCAGAGCCAGCAGGGTACAAGACGGACCACACTACGGCTTGTGTGCTTGGGGGTCAGTTTGGGGCATTATGTGCCCCTGGCCACTGCGGAGGAAGTCAGAGAATTAAAGTCATCAACGGGCGGGAGGTGGTGTAGGACGGCGCGCGAGCTGAGGCTAAACAAAAAAAAACAACGAGCATCAAAGAAAGGAATGGGCGGGAGGTGGTGTAGGGACGGCGAGTGAGTTGAGGCTAAACAAAAACAAGCATGGGCATAGCCAATAGGTCTCGCCTTTGGGACCTTATAAGTGTTTAGCCATGCAAGAGTTGATGTTGTTGCACCAAGGATATTGTGCTGCATAACTAAATACTTATAAGGTCCCAAAGGCGAGACCTATTGGCTATGCTTCCAGCTGCCTGAGTCCGGGGAGCACGGCCCCCTTAACAGTCCTCCCTGCCCGGTGACTGTACAGGCTGCTGATGCCCGGCTGAACCACTCCTGCCCGGAGCCCTTGGCCCGGTATTATTATTATCTTCATTATCAATGTCCTTAACGGCGTTTTAGACCTTTTCATAAAATAGCTCTCAGCCAGGGCCAAAGCCCTAACAAAAATAGTGGAGGGACTAGTGAAAAATGTTTCACTGCAGCTTCAGTTTTACCTGGGGAGAGAGTGTTTTCTATTTGCAAAGAAAGGCCTGTGTAGCTGTGATAGGATATTGGATTGTACGTAGGTCCATGTAAACCTGAGAGCAAACAAAAGTAAAAAAATGAATCAGGTTGGAGAGTTTGTGGGAGTGCACGAGAACACACCTGGCAACAGCTGCTCGCGCCCATCAATTCGACCCTGCAAGTGCACAAAGGGTGCCACTGACCTACCATCCTGCATGCAAAAACCTAGTGCTCCCGAGTCTCGTGCACAGACTGGCACTCAGAAGTTATTTACATTCGGATCACGCACAAGCATCTTTTGTAGTCTAACGAGGCATCCCTCCATTGCAGTGCTGTTAAGAGTGATGGTTTAACCTACACCCGCAGGCACCACCTGGACCACAGCGGCTGCTGTTCCTCAAAACACCGCCCGTGTGGACCAGGGCAGGCCGGGTAATACGCTCAGAGCACCACCACAAGATGCTTCTACTGGGGCAATAAGGCAGCTTCCGGCTGCACTTCTGAGGGCCGATAGAGAACCCCATGTGCCCCAGAAGGCTGGGGTCTTCTCTGGGGTGACTAATAGTGAGCTGAGGCAGAGACAGGCTGCTTTCTTGTCAGAAGATCTGCTCCAAATAGCGCCCTGGGAGGATGCAGACATGCGAACAACTCTATGGTTACTGTTGCTCTCCTTGTGCTTTTGCACCATCTAGGTGTTCATAAACTGCGTGTTTGTACATGCAGATGTTTGATTTGTTTTATTTAAATTAAGCACATGCCACATGAACCTGTTGGTGGCTCAGGGAGGAGATCTGCTGATCCTCTTCTTCTAGATTCGTTATTTCCCAGCTGCTACCGAACCCACATGCACAGCGCTGGCCCCAGAAGGGAGCTGGACGGGCCAACTTCTGGCACACCGACTGTGCCTGCCTCTGCCTAAAAGCACACACTCATCCCCACGACCTGCTGGGTAGATTTAGAAAAGATATCCTTACTGTCAGTTAAGAGGCAGTACTTTATAGCCACGGTTTTCATTCTAATTTTTAAAAGAGCTGCTCACAGTTGTCTTTCTTGCAGCCAGTAGGCGGCTCCCACGGGATCCTCGCGGAAGGGATGTGTGACGCATCATGGGTCACACCAGGCCACAATGAATGAGCGCCACCCTGGACCTCGGCGAGCGATGACTGGGTGTTCCGTCTGTCCTGCCAGAGAGCACGCCTTTGGTAGGAGCGCGAGGAAAGGAACAATATGGCGCCCAGCTGTGGACAGGGCCGAGGCTCAGGGAACGGATTTCCTGTTCTGCAAATGCTGCTGGTGTTCTACAGTGGCCACCCTCGCCTAGCAAGACTCGGACCTTTAGTCATCCTTGGAAAAAAAACAGTTTGAGAAAGCCTCCACCCCGGACTGTTAAAATATAGTCAAAGATCCATTTTAAGAACGAGGCTGGAATATTTGAATATTGGCAGCGTTGGCTTGCATTATTGTAAAAAGCTGGCAGGCGTTTACCATAAATTTAAACAAGCACAGGAGTGAGAACAGGCGAGCCATTAGCAGGACGAAGCAAAGAGCCGGCAAGAAAGTGAAAGCACTCGTGCATGTACGGCATCTACCTTTCAGCGCCATCTGTTTCCAATTAACAAGCGCGATAATTGGAAACAGATGGCGAAGCTGCTCGCTCCCGCAAGGTGGATGCCTTACATGCACGAGTACTCATTGGAAACAGTGCAGTACATGCACAAGTTTTCCAAAAAGTACAGACCGATTCCAAAAGGTCAGATCATAAGCAGCGCTTGTGCGCTGATTAGGCTCGATCTAATAAGCACTCGTGCTAAACACTCGTGCTTGTGCTAGCATACCCCTTGCGAGAGCGAGCAGCGGCGCGCGGACCATCCGTGTTTTTCAATTGGTGCGCGTGCCGCTGCTCGCTCCCGCAAGGTGGATGCCAGCACAAGCACGAGCGCTGAAAAAGAGCTGACCAATTTCAGCGCATGCACGCTGCCTAGGCGAGACCTAATCAGGACTGCAAGTCCCAGAATACAAAGAAAAATCCTGGACTGGATGAGCTACTTGCGCACAGATCTGGGCAAGTTGAAAGCTCTGCACACTTGACTCTTCACTATGGCTGAGGGCTTCATATTCAGCACCTGACTGTGACTGACACATTTGTCCCCACCTCCTACCTCCTCATTGCCTTGGTGCCTGCTTCAACTCAAACCTCTTCTAACAGACATTCCAGCACCTCTTTTAGGCACTATTTATTTTATTGTGTAATGGAACTGAAGTCAAATGAGCCTTTTGAATTAGTGTGAGAATCTTTTTCTGACTGAAGTAGCCATTTGCTTGGAACCTTTCAGAGTGATATGTTTTCAAAGGCTTTTGGGGGCCACAAGGCATGCAGGGTTTTCTGGGCTTTAACCTTTTGGGGTTGGGTCCTTTTGCAAATGATGTCCCTGTGCCTGACCTACTATGTCATTGTAAACTCTGCGCCAAGGATAACCTTTCTACACTTCACTCTCTGGTCAAGGAGGGCGAGCAGTCAAAGGCTTCTCAGGAAGGTGGTGTTGGGGGATAGAGACTCCAAAGTTGAAACAGTTAAGCAACATAGACCGTAATGCGTCTTGACCAGTGCTTATATTTATAGAATTAAGAGAAGTACTTTTATTACAAACCCGATCTTAATGGTACACAGAAGTAAGGTCATTGAGGCCCAAGGTTCTAAAATGGTGCTAGTGGATAATAATCACACATGATGTGACGAGGTGAGGTTATGGCACAGCTGTGAACTTGCTATAGTATGTACGATCTGCCTTCCTGGTTAAGTAACCTGTATGTAGATCAGTTCAATTGTGTCCCACTGCTAAAAAGTTATTTCCGGGCTTCAATGTGTAAAGAAGAAAATACCCATTCAGTTTAGCAACAGAGGCTTAAGCAGTGTTAAAGTTCACTTTTGTGTGAAGTATCGGGTGCTAAGGATTCTACATCATGAAGCCCACAGATAGCAGTAGTGCGAGCGGTAGTACTCATGGTTAACAGTACTGGTGTGGTTGGCACTCCTTTTCCAGTTGTGGTTTGAGGAAAGTAACTGCTCAGACCCAGGTGGTCTCACTGCCTAAATGACGCATTTCGTTCCACTTCAAAGGGAACTTCTTCAGGGCAATTAAATTGCCGAAGTCCTCATTGAGCATACTAGTGTGTTTAAAAATATGGCATGGGAATTTTCTTTCTTAAAGGTTATGTGCTTGAAAAGAAGCAGTAAAAAGTATTTCTAGTCTGTGATACACAAGGTTCAATAGCATGTTTGAAGGTATCGTTCGGTCCTCATGACCATGCCACATTCTCTATGGCGTCCCAAGATGGCATGAACATACAAAACAACCCATACCATTTTTTTTTACACCTAGTAATGTGCTCAGTGATGACTGCAAGAATTGAATTGCCCTTATGTAGTTCCCATTAAAGTGGAATAAAACTTTTTGACTGGAAAAATAATGTAGAAATTGGACCTAAAGATTTAATTGACTAGGAACTCAAGAACTACAGATTTCCTTTTTATTTGATTGGAATGTTTACTGTTTGTTATTGCACATGAAATGTAATATAGCGCAGACCAATGTATCAACAGAGAAAACTTATTGTATGTGTCCCAGGACATGACTGATAGTCCTATTTCGACTAGAGTGTGTGCTTCCCAGGACCACAGACAGGCCTAGGGACTTGTGGTTAGCAGGGGGCAAGAGTGGACGTCTGTCATACTGTGCAGAACAAAACCAAAGGGGATGATGGACGGAGTGTTGAACATTGCAAGCACTCACCCCCAGTCAACTGATCTGGGTTTAATCCATCATCATTCTTTAGCTCACTCCGCCACCCCAGTTCAGACATGGCCATATGCAAATCAGTCTGACCCTGTGCCTCATGGGAACAGTCCAGCCCGAACTGCCAAGCCATGTCTTCCCTGGACCGGAAACAAGCATCCTGGGACCGGTTTCTGTCTTACAGCCATCAGCCAGGCTATCTTGAATCCAGTGGCAAAGTGAGCAAGGGACCCACGTCTGGGCATACCCTGCCAACTTAGGGCGAACATAGCAAAACCAAAGGGGATGATGGACAGAGTGTTGAACATTGCAAGCACTCACCTCACTTTGCCACTGGATTCAAGATAGCCTGGCTGATGACGGCTGTAAGCCAGAAACCGTCCCAGGATGCTTGTTTCCGGTCCAGGGAAGACATGGCTTGGCAGTTCGGGCTGGACTGTTCCCATGAGGCACAGGGTCAGACTGATTTGCATATGGCCATGTCTGAACTGGGGTGGTGGAGTGAGCTAAAGAATGATGATGGATTAAACCCAGATCAGTTGACTGGGGGTGAGTGCTTGCAATGGCTCAAACGCTCCGTCCATCATCCCCTTTGGTATCGCTTTGTTCGCCCTAAGTTGGTGAGGGTATGCCCAGACGTGGGTCCCTTGCTCACTTTGCCACTGGGTTCAAGCTAGCCTGGCTGATGACGGCTGAATAGCCAGAAACCGGTCCCAGGATGCTTGTTTCCGGTCCAGGGAAGACATGGCTTGGCAGTTCGGGCTGGACTGTTCCCATGAGGCACAGGGTCAGACTGATTTGCATATGGCCATGTCTGAACTGGGGTGGCGGAGTGAGCTAAAGAATGATGATGGATTAAACCCAGATCAGTTGACTGGGGGTGAGTGCTTGCAATGTTCAACACTCCGTCCATCATCCCCTTTGGTTTTGCTATGTTCGCCCTATACTGTGCAGAAGGCATCCCTGTCCAAACCTGTAGATCCTTGCCGGTAAAATCTGTGATAGGGTCCAGGTCAACACATGTACCTGCTGGAAATTTAATCTGTTTCAATAAAACTCCCACAAACCTACATTTTTGACCTCATCGGTAGTCACTCCTTCAGGTCAATAGTGCCATTCCTTCAGCTTCAAGCTACTGTAATAACGCCCTCCTAAGAAGAGGTTTTTGCCTCTCAACCCAAACATCCACAGGCTCATTCATGTGCAGGATTCCCATTCTAGCTAGGACCTTGTAATTTGTCCCCCTTGAAAGGAAACAGTTGGCTTTAACTGGGTGGATCTGAAACAAAGACCGCTGTCCTCTAAATACCCCCCATTCCTTTCATACCTTGACACCACTTACAAGGTGACTTCTACCTATCCACCTTCTCCCGTTCCCATACGAGGTCATGAGTACCAGAAACCGTATTTACATAGGTACATAATAGTTTAAAGAATTATCCCAACCATGCTTTTACTCTGATAAATATTGATAACACCCGTAGGTCAATTTCTTTTGATAAAGACGAAAGCCTTTTTCTGTGTTGATTCTAAAGATGTGTTGCAAATATAGTTTTGTTTGAATTGGAGGTAGTATGAGAGACAAAGAAAGGAGTTGAGGGTTTTTGCAGTTAGCAGCCTCAGCATAGAGAGTAATGGTTTAGTACCAGCATTTTTCACTAGAGTTGACATTTATTTTTAAAAGTATGTGGCTTGCACATACTGTATCTGGAATAGTTATGTGTGTTCAAAATGTTGGTTTCCTATAGCATTGCAGGCAGCTGCAGAGGGCTGTTATGGTTGTTGATTCTCTTCTGGAGTGGTAGGCTGTATTAGGCCCAAGATGCAGGCGAGGGTCTTATAGGGTCTTATAGGGCGCTTAGAGGCTTAGTGAGCTGTTCGTTCGGGTTGATGGAGGCATCTGGGAGCACTGGAGGAGGGACTCCTGTGCATCTGCGTGCCTGACTTCAACATGGCCGCCGCACCCGGTGCATGAAACAACCACAGACACACTAAACCTACAAGTGGAACACGTTGAGGTCTGGTGATTGATGAGGCGTGATGCGCGCGCTGGGACTGAACTCCTGTGGTCCCGTTGGTTCCCTCCTGCTGCCTCTTCGTCTTGCCCGGAGTAAGTGAGGAGAGAGGTGTACCTGGGGGCTACAGTTCTATTCAGTATTCAGACTTTGGTCTGGAGCCCGGTCTGTTCTGGGGAGTCCTGTTGGGTGGTCCTGGCTCGCTCTGAGGGCCGTGAACGTCGCTGAGCACAGATGTGTTCATGGATGGGGCCCATTTTGTTTGTTTGTTTTTGTAATTGATGTTGGGCATCCATTTTGTCCTCCTACTAAGGATACTGATGAGGGGCGCCCCCCTTCCCTGGTCTCTCTGCAATCCATGGAAAGAGAAATGAGCTTGCTCCACTCGTAACCTATGGTGGCCATCTTGGAGGGGTCATTTCACCTTTTTCCCGCACACCTGGCACTTGAGTTCTCTGCTTTACACCATACATGATCTACTGCTAAGGCATTCCCTTCGCCCAATAAGACTGCTACATCATTTTTATGGTCCACTGGAAGATAGTGCGTGTTATGCCTGCCTGAACTCACTATTTTAGAGGACAATGGTCCCTAGACAATTAAATGAAGTTTAAGTTTAAATATAGACCCAGTCAGTACTATATTGTCTGTCCAGCCGGACAGTTTTTTAATATACAATGATTGTATAAAAACAATTAAACCGAAAATTACAAGCGGGGACACAACCTGCGTCCTGCTGACGTACATTTACAAACAACATAAAGGAAGGGGGTTCAGGCAAGAAAAAAACGTGTCTGTAGTTACATTGAATATAGGTACAACAGACAGATACATTGCACACACCATTACAAATTAAGCATTACAATATAGCCAATGTATATGGTGTACAGTTGTCGATCGACGTTTCGATCCCTTTTTAAATCATTGGGATCATCTTCAGGACTTAAATAATGACATGCCTGTATAGAATAGCTCAATAACAGAGGGGTTTAAGTAACCCGTGATGACTACGGGGACCGCAATAGTTAAAGCAGCAACCTTAATAAGGGGCGTACCACAATGGTAATGGAGCCGCTGCGTGCTGCATGGATTGGGAATTCCGAGCGAGTCAAGGCTTCAGGGGCAGTCCCCGCGGAAGTACGAACGCGAGCAGATCCTCAGCGCATTGGTCTCACTAGCACATCGCTAGCAAGTGTGACTCAACTACACATCCCATCTTCTCCCCAATTAACTCTCCGTCTACTATCTCACTGAGCTCCTTCGTCTAGTCCCCGACCTCGGCCCTGACCCGGACCTACTTACGCCTCTTATTGGCCTTCCTACGCCTCCTTTGTTCGCAGACAAGACTTGCGTTGCTATGGATCCTAAACCTCCGAACCTCATCTCTCCCAACCTGGAGCCTGCTGGCCATAATGCTTTCCGAATCTTATATCCCCCTAACCTATCAAAAATGCTGCAAAAAACGTCAAACATAGTCTTCTTAAAACCTATCCAGAAACCCTCATCTCTGACCCCTTCTTCTCTATCAGAAAGGGTGCTATTATAAATGATCTCATCTTCTACACTAAACGTCATGCTCAATGGCGGAAGGCCATGTACTCCCTGCTCAAGATCTCCACTTCTCTGAAAACTCCACATGGTCTTAGATTGATGGTTGCGCCCTCCTCTGCCTACAGAGCTGAAGCTACCATCTCCCTTTACAAACATGCTCCCTCATGCCTCCAGGGGCCTCTCTCCATCTGACCCTTCCTCCCCTAACTTACCCTTCCCTCCGTGCATGCAGCTCCATCCCCCAGAACCCCTTCCCTTGGGACACATTCATTCGCCACCTGCCCTACTTTCCCCTGCCCCCTCTAGCTCTCTTTCGCTGCAGGGTCCCCTGAACCGACCCTCCCAATCCCATTCTCACATTTCATTGGAAGGCCGACTTGACGAGATAGTACTTTGCCTACAACAACTTAAGGCAGAGGTTCGTAGCTTATTACTTGTTACTGAGGAATTGTCAGCTAACTCCAGACTAAGATGCTCCATTAGGAACAACCGCCATCCCCGCTCGCTCCCAGCTAGGGGTTGTACCCGGCTCCCTTCCCCCCCCCCCCCTATACTCGGCGGCCACCATCTCACATCACACATAGTTGGGCCTCCGCTCCGCACCCTAACGACCCTTCACGTCCCTCCAGATGTAGAACCTCCTTGTCTGATAGAGATATTCATTCCCTACTACTCATGATCCAGCACATCCCTCCCCCATACCAAACTTGCAACTATTTGAACCCATCCCCACTGACCCCTTCAGTGCCAAACACCAGAACTTTAAATGAGAACAACCTCACAAGAGTCACCACCACTCTACCTGCACCAACGGACACCAACATAAGACTCAAAAGCGTGCTCCTAAACTGCAGATCGGCTGTTAAACATGCGGCGGACATTGCCGACATCATCCTTGCCCAGGATCTTGACCTTGTAATGTTGACGGAAACCTGGCTAAATGGCTCAGCTGCTCCCACCCTGGACTTTTTAATGCCTCCCAATTATGATATCATTAGGTTGGACAGAACTAGCGGTCAAGGTGGAGGCATAGCATGTTTACACCGCAGCAATCTAATAGTGAAAGTACTTCATGCAGACCACCTGCCGTCTTGTGAATACCTATGCATTGAAGTGACTGGTGGCAACAATCACTCATGCAAACTGCACACATTCTACCACCCCCCTCGCGACAACCTTCCCTTCACAGAACAGATCATGGACATTATCTCTGCCAACGCTGATTTCCATGGTACTCCGATCTTCCTGGGAGATTTCAACCTCCACTGGAATGATGTAAATGATATGGTGGTCAATAGCCTTAAATCCTTCCTACTTGACCTCCACCTAATCCAAATTTGTGACAGCCCGACTCATATCAAAGGAGCTACCTTAGATCTTGTCATTGGTAAGCCCAATTCCATCCTCCTTGAGTCGATCCTCCCATGTGATTGGACAGACCACTATTGCATCACCTTCCTCATCTTGGATTTGGTAAGAGCAAATAGATCCCAGCCTAAGAACCCAAAACAGTTGAAAAGATGTCTACGGAACATCAACTCGCAAGATCTGACTGCTCTCTGCGAAAACATACTGCCCCCTCCCTTACACATGTCGGATGTCCACGACCTCACGGCCCACTATAACCGCTCAATGCTTAATGTACTAGACTCGGTTGCTCCACTACAGCTTAAGAGACTGTCCTCTAAACTCTCCAAACCATGGTTCAATGAGAGTCTTAATTCCGATAGAAGAAATTTAAGACTTGCAGAAAGGTCGTGGCGATCCTACCCCTTCCTTCAACATCTCCACCATCTGAGATCCCTGAGAAGCTTATACAATAAACGCATCAGATGCTCGAAGGCCACCTTTTTCAGATCTCAACTAGACCAAGCAAAAAAGCGTCCACATTTTTTTTTCGAACTCATCAAGTCCCAAGCTAACAGCCATCCTAATCTCTCGTCACCGGGTCAAGGGTCTTTGCCGAACTGTGAAGAATTTGCTGACTTCTTCACGGATAAGACTATTAAAATTGAGACTGAATTACGCTCTGCCCTTGATCACCTGTCGATCAGTCCACTGAACACCCTCCACCCCAGGTTTGGATTTCACTGGCCCTGCGCAGCCCTACCTCCCCAAAACAATGCATCTTGGAGCTTGTTCCAAACCTTGGATGAAGGCACTATTTGCAAAATGTTGTCGACTTTGAAACCTTACAACGACCCTTTGCCATCGAACCTCTTCCCGGAAGTTAGATCCTCCTTACTAACACTTTGGACTACGATTGTCAATGCTTCACTTCGGCACGGTGCTATTCCTGATTGCCAAAAATCGGGTCAAGTGACCCCGATTCTAAAGAAACCATCCGCAGATCCCAAGGACCTGCATAAATTTCGCCCAATCTCGAACATCCCCACCTTGGCAAAGCTCCTGGAGAAATGTGTGCTCGCCCAACTCTGCTACCATATTGAACATTTTCAACTCCTAGACCAATGCCAATCTGGTTTCCGCCCGGGCCATAGTACAGAGTCTGCCCTAACGCACACTGTTGATGAAGCGCTAAGAATGTTGGACCATAATGAGTCGTGCCTATTGATCCTTCTTGACCTCTCGTCAGCATCGATACTGTCAAACACGATAACCTAATTGACCTCCTGAAACACAGGATGGGGCTGTCTGGGCCTGTACTTAACTGGTTCTCTTCGTTCCTTCAGAATAGATCCCAAAGCTTCAAGGTGAACCAATCCCTTTCCCATCCTGCACCGGTCATGCTGGGGGTTCCCCAAGGTTCAGCACGGTCTCCCACGCTCTTTAACCTGTTCATGGAGCCTCTGACAGAAATTCTGAAATCATCCAGCATTCACTATCACATGTATGCGGATGATACCCAACTATACCTGAAGATTGCCTCCCCTGAGGACATTCAATCCCTCAATTCAATCCTGCTGTAAACACAAAGCTAGCTGACACTTAACCACCTGAAACTGAATGCTCTAAAAACGGAATTCCTCCTAATCTCACCCCACAAACATTCCCCGGTCATGGATCAATGGTTGAATCAACTTACTGCTCTAAACTGCAGACCTCTACTCGTGGATTCAGCATCCTCTCTGGGATTCATATTAGACAAAAGTCTGAACATGCAGAAGCACATCAGCTCCCTTACCAAAAGAGCTAACTACCAACTCAGTATCCTGAGGAAACTCAAACCCTATAATAATAATAATAATAATAATACTGAAATTTATATAGCGCGAATAGCTACCTCAAAAACAGAGGTGTCCCGGCGCTCTAGCAGCAAGCAGCGCGTGCACATAAGTTTAGGCACTGAAGTCAGGCCTAATCGTTGCTAAAGAGCCATGTCTTCAGCGCTTTTCTAAAACTGGTCTCAGAGTTAGCTTAGCGGAGAAACCCAGGTAGGGCATTCCACAATTTAGCCGTTCTTACTGTGAGCGCCCTACCGCCCAGACGGGCTTTCACAAAGCGGGGAGCGTGGAGCAAATTCTGAGAGTTTGACCGCAGAGAGCGATTTTGCTTATACCGGCCAAGTCTTTGTTTAAGATAGCTAGGACATCTTCCCTGAAGAGCCCGATAGGCCAAAGTCAAGGCCTTAAATCCAATTCTTTTGGCTACCGGGAGCCAGTGTAGTTCCTGTAAATGCGGAGAGACATGATGTCGAAAAGGAATGCGTCTAATTAGTCTCGCAGCCGCATTCTGCACCATCTGCAGACGTCTAATCGAATATTTAGGCAGGCCAAGATATAGGCCGTTTGCGTAATCCACCCTGGATGTCACTGTGGCATGGACTACGGCTTTACGGCAATCTTCTGGCATAAAAAGTAGAAATTTACGAAGATTTCTCATTTTGCTAAAACACGAAGCAGTGACCTGTTGGATTTGGGCCGAGAAAGAGAGATCCGCCTCTCATCTCACCCCTAGATTTTTAATACTCGTGCTAGGAGAAGGCGGAGGGCCCATTTCTACTGGCCACCCGATCTCCCTGCTCATGACCTAAAGGTTGCTGTGCAAGCACTAGTGATCTCAAAGCTGGACTATAGCAGCGCAACGTTTTGCCGCTTGCCTAGAATTAAGACGGCGCCTCTTAGGGTTGCCCTCAATTCTGCTGCTAGGCTCATAACTGGCACTAAAAGACTCAACCATATTTCTCCGGACTTGCTGGCCCTGAAAGGGCTTCCATATGAAGCTCGGATACAGTTAAAAATTGCATGCATGGCCCACAAAGCCATCCACTTCAAGACCCCGCTGTACCTCGCACAGAAACTGGAGCTCTCATGTGGTTCCAGAGTCTCCAGTAGCGCCAGCAACCTTATGCTCAAACCACAAAAATTCAAGAAAAAAAAGACCTACAATCGAGCCGTCTCAAGTATGGCACCGATGATCTGGAACTCCCTTCCCCCCCGAAGTCAGGGTGAACCCTTCCACGGTCCTCTTCAAAAAAGAAGAAAAAGGGCTCCTGATGAAGACATTTTTGCCGCAGTCTGGCCTCTCCATCTGATTCTGGGGCCAGAGACGTTGATTTGTGGCCCAGCTGCCAGGCTCACGAGAATGCTCGGACAATTTTTAGACTGTGAATTTGTCGTTTTGTTGATTCTGTTCTGTTTGCTTGTACTCTTCTTGATGCATAAATTGTAAAGTGCTCCGATACCCTCGGTGGTCATGTCCGCGCTATATAAAACTTTCAAAATAAAATAAATAACAAGGGAGAGGGCCTTTTACAGTTATTAAAGACAGATGCAGAAGGGCTATAGTAGTATTAAGACATTCCACCCACTGTGTTATAGCCCTGTTTTAACACTATCATGCTATAACAGTTGTTAAAGGCTCATGCTCCACCACGCAGCGAGGTAAAATGTGATGCAACCCCCAACCGGGCAGTTTTGCGCCGCTTGGTTGAAATTAAAGCGGTTTTGCGCACGCTGTGGAGGGAGAGGCAGTGGTTTGGGTAGTTTGCTGCAGCCTGGGCAAGGACTACCAGATCCGCAGCTTCTGCCTTGAAAGGCTTGGGAGGTCTGATGCTGTTGAGGAAAGGTTTGACACTGCCTCTGTTGGAGTTGTCTTTCAAAACCTCTAATGGGCCAAAACTGCTGGGGAAGCTGCTGTACCAGCAGTGTCAACCCAAGAGAGAATGCGATCTCTTTACACTCTTTAAAGTGCTCTAGGGCTGAATCCGCCTTGTCTCCGTAGAGATGTCTGCCATTGAATGGCATATCCATGATGGACTGTTGGAAGTTGATCAAAAAGATCTAAGGAGTGAATCCAAGGGTGGCGCCAAAGCACCATGCAGGTCCTGACTGCTCTACCCAAGCAGTTGGTATTTTTCAGGCCCAATCAGATGGAGTATTTTGCTGCGTTCTGGCTCTCCTGCAATAGGGCAAGATGTCTGCAACCATTTCTCACAACTCATGTGGATATCTCTCCAGGTAGCAGGTGGTGTTAACAGATTTTAAGGGCAAGGTTGGCTGAGGCGAGCGTCCTTTTCTCGAACGCCTCCATGTGTTTCAGCTGTCAGGCAGGGTGGTTGGAAATGCATTTGGGTTTTACTCTACTTGTGGAGGTCTGCACCACAAGGCTTCCTGTAGCAGGATGCTAGACCTTCTGGTCTAAGCACATGAAAAATCCTTGATGTGTAAAGTTTTATATAAACAAACAGGAATAATTTCCTGAGATGTGAAAGTTTCCATCCAAAATCCCTCAGAGGCAATCTACCAGTGAGGCAATTTCTGAGACTATGAAGAAAGTGCGCTGAACTTCAAGATTTATGCAGATAAACTGAAGAGAAGAGGGTATCCAGTGAAAATTGTGAAGCAAGCAAAGAAGAGGACATCAAATAATTCCTTGCAATAACTTCTACAAACATGTGAAGGAGGACAACTTAAAATGTGTCACCACTCTTTGGATGTACTCCAACAACTTAAAGAAAATTGTAATGAAACCATAGAAGATCCTAACATAAGGGTTGCTACAATTCCAGATTTCATTCAAAAGAAGTAAATCAATCCGAGACCTGATTATACATACCAGACCTAAACCTATTCGCCAAGAGATGCAGATCAGACCACTATGGAGCTTACCACAGGTTGTAGGCCGTTTTTCTTGTGAGAACTGGAACATTTGTGCTCTCACAGAAAAAGTCACAGAAATTTACCTTGGACTTAAAACTCCATGGAGATGACATCATACTAATTATAACTCAGATGGTGTAATTTACATCATTGCATGCCCATGCAATCCACTATATGTGATAATGGTGGCCTGGCCAGAAAAGCAAAGACAAGAGTAAGCGAACAGAGAAGCAAAATCCAGTACAAAAAAATGAATACAAAACTGATAAAACACTATTTGGGCATATAACATACGAGAATGACCTGAGGTGGACTATAATCGAAATAGTAAGGATGACCAGTTATAACGTATCTTCAAGGTTGTTTTGCTAAGAGCAGTGAGCGATTTATCAATTGAAAATTCTTAAGAGTGACTTAAATGATGATATAGTTTGCGCCCAATTGAAGTGAAATACTCTTCAAGTTCCAGCATTGAACATGAGATCAGTGTGACAGTATACCAACACTACAAGAAATTAGCATAGCACTAGGCATTATATGACCTCTTAAGCTATGGATTATGTACTAAATGCAATGTTGGTTACGTATTGGGGGGCCCATTACCTGGGACCTTGCAATAGTTTATGTACCGCGTAAAGAAAATCTGTACACTATCACAACACGCACTGCAAAAAGAATCCCTCCAAAGATGGGGGCACAGAAAACGTGGTAGTTTCATAGAGGATAACAAAGGTTATCAAACTAAAAAAAACAAAAAACTCAAAGCTCTCTTTATTCAAATGTCAAAGACCATCATCAAAGATACACATAAAAAGTCTTAAAAAACATACACAACAGTCAGAAATAACAATATAAAAGTACGCAGATTAAAACTCAAGACTTCCGGTAAAACACAGCTGTCTTAAGAAAATTGCTGACTCTAAAACAAACATCACTACTTGGCAGCAATTGTAAAAACCTGAGGGTGACATTGTTTAAAACTGTGAGATTTAAAAAGGGCGAGTAAATTCTGAGACCTAAAAGATTTATACAGTGTGCAAAATATCATACAGTGCAACAAAGATTATCAATCATGAAGAGATTCAACTTTGGTCACTTAAACAATAGAAAAAAGATGTCAAACAATGTAGCCCTATTTCCCGACATCGCCAGACTTGAATGAAGACTACAAGCCCTGATAATAATCGCAGCCAATTACAAGACTGGCATGTTCACGCCAGATGTCATGATGCACGCACGATGTGAGACAGCGACGTGAGGCACCATCATTGGGCACAATGGGTCAAGAGCAGGATAAATCAGCGGGAAGCCGCGTCTTCGAGCTTACCGATGGTGAACACCAAACAAAGCAGTTTAGGTAAAATTACTAGCACGACCTGAGACGAAGTAAGTACATAACAAAAACAAGCATTGGCATAGCCAATAGGTCTCGCCTTTGGGGCCTTATAAGTGTTTAGCCAGAGCTATTGACTTTGCCAATGTCTTCAAGCTGTGCTGTAGAAGTGTGGCTGCTGTGCAGCATGCTGAAAAGTTATAATAAAAAAGTGTCAGAAGCATTTTTGTTACTTTATATATGACCAAGAAGGCATTATGTAAAACTGAACGACCATATTAAAAAAGTATTTACAATAAAAATTTCCTCAGTTTTCTTTTGTTCTTGCAATGCTGGCAACTATGTTTCTGCCTATTGCAATGGTTGTTTTGTTAAAGCTTTTTTTGAGAGGCATAAACAATCGGAGGGTGAAGGTTGGGAACTAGTACCTGTATTATAACACTAGCAGCGGCCAGAGCTAGGGAGAATCAACAGATGCCAGATTCCGAGAGCAGGCTGAGGAGGTGCTGAGTGATGCTGAGGTGGTAGTGGTGGTGGTGGTGACTGTTGCGGAGACGATGCTGAGGTGATGCTGAATGATACTCAGGTGTTGCTGAATGATACTCAGGTGTTGCTGAGTGATACTGCTGTGGTGCTGAGTGATATTGTATTGGCGCTGAGTGATGCTGTGGTGGTGCTGAGTGATGCTGTGGTGGTGCTGAGTGATGCTGTGGTGGTGCTGAGTGATATTGTCCATGGCGCTGAGTGATGCTGTGGCGGCGCTGAGTGATGCTGTGGCGGCGCTGAGTGATGCTGTGGCGGCGCTGAGTGATGCTGTGGCGGCGCTGAGTGATGCTGTGGCGGCGCTGAGTGATGCTGTGGCGGCGCTGAGTGATGCTGTGGCGGCGCTGAGTGATGCTGTGGCGGCGCTGAGTGATGCTGTGGCGGCGCTGAGTGATGCTGTGGCGGCGCTGAGTGATGCTGTGGCGGGCGCTGAGTGATGCTGTGGCGGCGCTGAGTGATGCTGTGGCGGCGCTGAGTGATGCTGTGGGCGGCGCTGAGTGATGCTGTGGCGGCGCTGAGTGATGCTGTGGCGGCGCTGAGTGATGCTGTGGCGGCGCTGAGTGATGCTGTGGCGGCGCTGAGCGATGCTGTGGCGGCGCTGAGCGTGCTGTGGCGGGCGCTGAGCGATGCTGTGGCGGCGCTGGCGACTGGGCTGCGGCGGCGCTGAGCGATGCTGTGGCGGCGCTGAGCGATGCTGTGGCGGCGCCGAGAGCGATACTGTGGCGGCGCCGAGCCATCCTGTGGCGGCGCCGAGCCATCCTGTGGCGGCGCCGAGCCATCCTGTGGCGGCGCCGAGCCATCCTGTGGCGGTGCCGAGTGATGGCCCTGAGTGATGATGTGGTGTCGCTGAGTAAAGCTATGGTGGTGCTGAGTGATGTTGTGGTGGCGCTGAGTGATGTTGTGGTGGCGCTGAGTGATGTTGTGGTGGCGCTGAGTGATGTTGTGGTGGCGCTGAGTGATGTTGTGGTGGCGCTGAGTGATGTTGTGGTGGCGCTGAGTGATGCTGTGGTGGCGCTGGGTGATGCTGTGGTAGCGCTGAGTGATGCTGTGGTGGCGCTGAGTGATGCTGTGGTGGCGCTGAGTGATGCTGTGGTGGCGCTGAGTGATGCTGTGGTGGCGCTGAGTGATGCTGTGGTGGCGCTGAGTGATGCTGTGGTGGCGCTGAGTGATGCTGTGGTGGCGCTGAGTGATGCTGTGGTGGCGCTGAGTGATGCTGTGGTGGCGCTGAGTGATGCTGTGGTGGCGCTGAGTGATGCTGTGGTTGCGCTGAGTGATGCTGTGGTATTGCCGAGTGAGAGATAGAGTGAAGATATAATGCCCAATTAGAGAGGGTGGTGAGAGAGAAAGAGAGAGAAAGGGTGTACATAGAATAAAGAGTGGAGCGGGATAGAGAGAGAGAAAGAAGGGGAGAGAGAGTGAATGAAGGAGTTTGAAAGAGAAACAGATAAAGGGGTGAGAGAGAATGAAAGGCTAAAAAGATAGAGAGGGGAGAGTTAATTAAGTAGAGAGAATTAGAGAGGGAGAGAGAGAGAAGGAGAGAGACAATAAGAGTGGGGGTGTGGAGTTTAAATAGAGTGAAGAAGTGACGCGGAAAAAGTAACCTTAAATATAGCTTTGTGCTTTGCGCGAATAAATATAAAAAAAAAAAGTGGGAGACAAAAATACTGGTAATTAGGCTGTGACTCCTAATCATAAAACAAATAGCGATATGAAGGTGAAATCAACCCACCGAAGCAATATTTCTAACTAGACAAAAAAGCTTGCATTTCAATGCTAATCGCTGTTGTTTTTCATGTGACTGTAGTCCAGGGCCCTCAGTTGGTAATGTGAGCTGCTGCTGCGATTGAAACATCAGAGTCCAGAGAGTTAATGAGCCATGATGAGGAAGAGATAGGAAACAACAGATGGCAGCTGCGCGTGCACGCCATCGTGAACTCAAGCTGGTCGCCAGCCGAAAGCCAGTGTTTGCACTTCCAAAACCCGCTTACTAAAACTCTCGGCCAGACCAGCGCAAGCGCTGGTGCAGGCCGAGACCTAAAAATCTGTACCTGCAAAACTATGTTCTCTTTCAGAAACATCATTGACACTCCATTAAAGTCCTCGAAAAAAAAGTCTTTCAAACACACAGATGATCTCTCACTGCCAAAGAAATCCGGACTCTGTGGTGGGGTAAAACTACCCCCAACATAGCCATGCCCAATCTCCTGCAAAAAGTCTGTCCACCCCTCACAACTCTGCATGAGAAATTCAAGAAACATAACAACTTTTGCACCCTCCTCAACTCCAGTCTACGTTTGTCGATCACTTCGTCCAAAAATTGTTGAATCTTCTGAGCCTTCGCTCGAGGCAACCTCGCCCCCAACAATTCCTTGTCCAGTTCAATACCCAAAATAGTCAACACTATACTGGGACCTTCTGTCTTTTCCTGAGACAGCAGAACTCCCAGGTCCACAGCTACCCTCTTTAATTGTCTCAGAGCCCTGTGTCAATCATCTGACTCCTTTCTGCCTACAAACAGAAAATCATCCAAGTAAAAGGACACCTCTCGGTGCCCACTCTTCTTCGTAAACACCACTGCAAAAAGGTGCTGGAAAGCCTCAAACAAAGTGCATGAAGTGGCACAGCCCATGGGCAACAGTCTGTCCACATAAATGGCACCCCCAAATTGCATGCCTAACAACTGAAATTCTCCGGGTGTATGTGCAACAGTAGAAAAGCAGATTTTATATCATATTTCGCCAGCTCCGCCTCCTGTCCACACTGTCTCACCAACAAGATGGCATCAGCCCCTGTTTTTGTTTTCCAAAATCTCCCTCTTTCTAATTTCAAAATGTTGGCACATATGCACCAGTGGGTCTCCATTCTTGTTCTGGAAGAGAGCTAATCCCAAAGCCTGTGCACCGGAGACCCATTTAAGAAAACTTTGAAAATGCATGTTGATACCTCACTCTTGGCCAGATGTACGAATATCTGGTCACAAAATTCAGTGACCAGTATTTTTACGACCAGTAAAGAATTTTAAGAACTGACCTATGGTACTAATAGGTTGTTCTTAAAAATCAGAATCATAGTGGGTTGCATTTCAACCTACGTCATGAATATTAATGAGCTAGGTTGCAAATTGTGACTCACGATTGAAGGCCATCACGGGGTCAGCACACCACCTATACTGTGATCGCATTTGAATAAAGGAACCTTTTTTTTAAGTCCGACTTCCTTAAAGGAACCAGGCTGTGTAAAAAATAGAAAAGTTTATTTCTTTTAAGGTTTGTTTCAGAGTTTGCAATGGTCCTGTGGCATTTTTGCAGTGGCAACATCTGAACCGGAGAGCTTGCAACTGAAAAAACACTTTGTACATCTAGCCCACTGTGCTCTAGATGTTCAGAACTGGTTAAAGTAGTGTTGTAGAAAATCTCACCATAACCTTGTTTTTTGGCAAGTTAAACTAGGCCCCGCCATGCCCTCCTTGTTGGCAGTCCTTGCTTAGGCTGACAACAGGGATGCATAGTAACTGCCAGTTGTCTTTTGGAGAAATGACAGTAAAGGAAAAATAAGTATATAATAGCTAAGAATCAGTGGAATGGGGGCTTTTGGGGGAGGCATAAGTTAGACCTCTCCACTGGCTCGCAACTCTTTGGGCAGGTGGCACAGTCGGAGAGCCACACCTTGGGTGATTAGTAGGGGGTGCTGGTAACATGGTTTAGTGACAGGTTAGGAATTTAGTTTTGCTCCCAGGGCCCTCTTTCTGTGTAGGTGCATAATAGTCATAATTTGACCTGCTCTCCTTCCAGTGATTGATGTTGATGAGTTGGCCAAAAATTCTTTCTTGGTTGATTTGGATGATAAGTGATTGTGTGTATTGGGATAATCAAGGAGAGGTTGCCATACTGCTGCTAGGAACTGATTAGGGTTGCTTGGATAACAAAGGTGCATAGGCTAATTTTGGTTGCTGAAGTATGCTTGTCTCTGATGAGCAGGTGCTGTCACCTACTTGGCAGGTTATTAGGTTTTAGGTAGGGCCGTTGGAATTATGCATTTGTGCGGCTGCTGCATTTTTTGCATAATTATAGATTTGCCTCATAATCCATTATAATACTGCATAATCTGTAGATTTTAACAAAAAAATTATTTATAGCTCAAACGGTCCAAAAGTTACTAACAACACAGTGACACATGTTGGCGCGCAGTGGAAGACCCTTTGCAAAGGTTACCTGGTTGCCTTTCTGTTGTTCATTGCTATATTTGGGTGTAAAACTGGTACTTGTGAGGTGCAACCAATACCTAGACAGTGTTAACAAGTGTAAAAATGACAAAATAAAGAAGTAATACTATCACAAAATGTGCCTCATATGCTGCATAATATGCCCTCCTCTGCTCCACAATTCCAGTGGCCCTGGTTTTAGGTATGGGTTACAAGCATTAGTTGTATTGTTACTGGTCAGGCAGGCCAGCACAAGTGAAGGTAATATGTGTAGAGTTGGGGACAGTTGTGGTATTGTTTTGAGTTTAAGCACAATAGGTTTGGAAAGGTTTTGGCCATGGAACCTGATTTATGGAGGAGCATTTTAAAAGGAGGTACAGTTACAGGGCTTCAGTTCCAAGCAAGGACTGATGAGGTCTTTAAAGTGAGAGTCGGACAGTATTAACTTGATGTATAGGAGATTATAAAATTTGTAAGGCATTTGCCAGGCAATGATATGTCAAACGCACCTGTTTCATTAAAGCAGCCTTTTTCACACTGAAGATTGTAATTGTAATTACATTTATATAGTGCTTACTACCCCTGACGAGGCATCTTATGGTATATGAAAGGGAGAGAGTGTACGATGGCAGGGGGCTTGGTAACTTTATCAATCAGGTCCCATATAATGTGGGCATCTGCATACCCACACAGACAGTATCACTTGCTTTTTGTTCATATACTTGGTAACAGGGCACTAACTAAAGTGGAGAAGGATGGACAGCACGTGTGGGTCTAGCTTTGAAAAGACGTTAAAACATGATTTACATCAGTTGTTTGTCACTCTTTGTTTACCGTAGGAGTTGCCTAATTATATGTGCCAACCCCCATCCAAGTGCCTTGGTATCTGTTGACAACTGGCCTGATGTGAATGCCGGCACTTCCTGTGACTGTTATTAACAAGTAGAGAAAGCAGATAAGGGTAGCTAGAACAAGCCAGCCTTGGCATTCTTGCATTCACACTCCAGGCCCGGTTCTCAGAGGGTGGGCCGGGTGGGCCAGGCCCACCCAAGCTATGAGCATGGCTCACCCAAACATGAGCCTTGGCCCTGGCAATGCCGGCGCGAATGCCAGTAGAAAATGGCCACTTTCATTGAAAACGTTCCTCCGAACGTTGTTTTCCTTCCTGTTCTGAGAGTTGCGTGACTGGGCCAGGGCTCTCTCACACAGGCACCCCTAATCACGCATCTCCTTTTAGAAAGGTGGGCTGTGTCCACACGCCCACTCGTGCAGGTAAAATAGGGGCATGGGAAGGGGACAAATCCTTTCTTTCGGCACCGGGTAACCTCAACCTTCCTGCTGCGTGGTTATTTCTTTTTCTATTCCATGCTGGAGAAAAAAGTTTGATTATCCTGATTCACCTTTCCTGGCCCCTGCAACTGCTTATCAGACCGGACTGTGACGAGTAACAGAGCAGGTAAGAGAATGTGTGGCTATTTGTTCTTCTTTTTAAAATCGGGGAAGGCCCAGGAAGACACATACTTCGTGTATGCTTCATTTACAATAAAAAAAATGTCCAGATAACTCTGATGATTTATGATCCTGCTGGAGACCAATCATTTGTCTGTTAGTAGTTTTGAAATGCAGATAAACTGTATTTTATGTGGATAGCTCAGTGGGTTACTGCCTTTGTCATAGAGATTCTTGTGTTACTTGCAGTTCAGAAGTTACAATCCTATCATAGGACAGTGACCTATGAACTGTCATCAAAGAGCTGCATGCAAACCTGAATGGTATAGTTAGAACTTAGCTTCTTTTTGTGTTGTGATATAGTTAGAACTTCCCCAGTCTTTCATTATTCTAATGTTGCTAAAAAGAGTTTGTTTGGGCAGATATACATTTTTATCAGTAAAGCCAACCCCTAACCACTGGGGTATGCTTTAAATCCTGCGTTTGTGCTTCTCCAGACCAAACCCTCTTAAAATATACTGCCCACCAGTATGGATGACATGTGATTCCTACACCTTGTAATCCTCATTGGCTTATGTGACATTCCCTGTAGACTGATTTACGTGCTTGTATGATTCATTGTCACTGTATAATGTGTGCGTGGTGTAAAGTACTGTGACACCCTCACACTACGAATAGTGCTATACAACAAATGAAATGCATATGAGAGAGTGGCTACGGAGAGATGAGGGGCGCTGGTGGAGGGTGGTAGTGAGGATGTCCGAGAAGGAGGTCAATAGGGGGAGGGGCTACGGAGAGATGTTGGGCACTGGAGGAGGGTGGCAGTGAGGGAGTCCGAGGAGGAGGGTCAATAGGGAGAGGGCTACGGAGAGATGAGGGGCACTGGAGGAGGGTGGTAGTGAGGGAGTCAGAGAAGGAGGTCAATAGGGGGCTACGGAGAGATGAGGGGCGCTGGACGAGGGTGGCAGTGAGGGAATCCGAGGAGGAGGTCAATGGGGGGGGCTGCAGAGAGTGAGGGGCGCTGGTGGAGGGTGGTAGTGAGGGAATCCGAGGAAGAGGCCAATGGGGGCTACGGAGAGATGAGGGGCGCTGGTGGAGGGTGGTAGTGAGGGAATCCGAGGAGCAGGTCAATAGGGGGGCTACGAAGAGATGAGGGGCACTGGAGGGAAGGTGGCAGTTAGGGAATCCGAGGAGGAGGTCATGAGGAGAGCCCGAGAAGTGTCACTTGCCTGATACTCCCACCTCAGAAACCTCCTCTTCCCATCAAAGGGACATTACATGGAAAAAACACTTTATGAGAGTGATAACATTTAGAAAGAGATTTGGAAAGAAAAATAATGTGTTTTACTGGGCCCTTGTTAGACTAAGGAGAGATAAAGGAGGGCCCTGAAGCAGGCCTGGCTAGACATATAAGTGACAAATCGGGCCCGCAGTGGCCCACCCGAATGCATCCTTGGCCCACCCAAATAAAAATTCCTGGAGCCGGGCCTGTTCCACACTGCACCTCACCTCTCAGGCCTTTGGTGTGCACATCTACTGGCTACGCATGTCACAGGCAGCTCAAAGTGCCGCCTGAAAGTGACATGACCATCCTATGTGCACTTACATACATGTGCAATACATCTGTCCCTATGCCAACTCAGACACAGAATCCTGACCTATATGTGTCATGACACCGCCCCAATACGGTTGGAAGCATGTCTTCAGTGCTTAATTAGTGCAGTGCTAGACGCATTTTGGGGAGCAGGAATATACATTACCAGAATGGAAAGTATAATGAATTCACTTACGCCAAGTGATATTGATGGCCAGCACCCCACTTTGAAAATTGCTCCAGGACATGCAGACAGGGCCGATTTGTGGCTGATTGTGGTGGATGACAAAATGGCGGATTTGTGGCTGGTTATAATGAATTTTCAGGCGGTCTGGTTTGTGGCTGGCTGTGGGTGTGAAGCATACAGGATGGATATGTGCCGGTGTATAAAGTAATTGCAAACAGGGTCTGCTTGTGTCTGTAAAGAATTACACTTACCTCAAAAACTTCAGCACGTTGGGGACGAAACCATTGTGAAGGTACGCTCCACGTTGTGCAGCCATCTTTAAATACACATCTATTATTTTTTTCTACTGAGAAGCAACAGTTTTTTTCCAAAAGTCTTGACTCTTACAGAGTTAATGACGTGATTTTGTCGATTACAGTTCTAAAGCACAACGTCAAGGTTTGAAATGGCGTTGTCGGCGGCGCACGTGCTCCTGGCTTACTACAGACCCTGACTCCTGCTCTCCCTTCCTCAGCAACAAACGCCGTGATACCTATAAGATTTCATAGGGGCTGTGCATTTTCAACATTTTGAGTGCCGCTGCTGCAGTTTATCCTTTACGGAGTAAAAGCCGAATTATTGGACGATAAACAAACAATATTTTTACAAAACGGGGACCTAAAAGGCAGTACTCTGTGTTTGAGGGCCTGGTGCTGCACCACGCATAGGAGTTCTAGGCTGTTCACTGCAGTCAGATTAGATATTTGGACAGAAATCCGGTTCACTTCGGTTCCCTTCCCCACCCCATTTTCTTAAATATTACTATTTATTATTCCTTCACCATGGCAACCCAATCTGATTGTGGCTGGTGGTATAAAAAGATTCAGAGATCAAGCCAGCCTGGGCCTCACGCTTCATTAAACCACCGTTGATTGACGTGAATTTTGAGATGGGGAAGAGGGGGAAAGGAGGGGCCTACGTTGGGACTTGCCTGCTTCTTCCTGCACAGGGTTTGACATAAGGCTGACAATGAGCAAAACAAGCATTGGCATAGCCAATAGGTCTCGCTTTTGGGACCTTATAAGTATTTAGTTATGCAGCACAATATCCTTGGTGCAATAACATCAACTGTTTGCATGGCTAAAAACTTATAAGGTTCCAAAAGGCGAGACCTATTGGCTATCTGATGCTTGTTTTAATTGTTTGAGAGAATATTTGTGCATGGTCATGTTTATGTGTGTGTTCGTTTTTTATTTTGCCTAACAGAGTCTTTTTGCAGTCAATTTGAAACTTCAGCGGGGGGCGGCTCATGCCCGAGGTACATCTTTTAAGAGTCTTAGCGGGATTGGATCCTGGGCCGGCCATTGTGTCAAGGATCACACGGCTCGACTTAAGTCCGCCGTACAAAAGTAGTGATAAGGAGGTGAACTCGGAGCTGACTGGCGAGATTACAGGCCCTGGAGACTGCGGTATCAGCAGCAAAGCTCCCCGCGGGGTCCCAGTCACAGAGAGAGGCTGATCAGACAGCTAAGGTTCAAGAAAGGGAGGCCCATGGAATGGGATGGAATGTGAGAGCAACGCCGAGGAGACGGAGAGCAGAGCGGTGTGTGCTGAAGAACACAAGCAGAGCAGAGTGTGCCCCCGAGCTAGACGGTTCTGAGACAGTGACCGGCATGGCACTGAGGCCTGGAAAGTAGCTTCAGTAACGGAGCAGAGAGGCGGAGAAAGCGTGAGCGTAGACTCGTGGAAGAGAGAGCGGAGGCCCCTTCTAACACTAACGTGACAGCAAAGAGAGGGGGGCTGCGTGTGTCACTGAAGGAGGGGCCACCTCCTGAGTAGGATTAAACTACGTACACTGGGCATGGGGGGAGGGAGTGGGAGAAGGGAGGTGTGTGAGAGCAGAGAGGAAACCATTAACAGCGCGGCGCTCGTAAAGGGCGCTGTGCTGATTATGTTACAACAAGCCAGGACTATTGTCTTTGTCAATGGCTGTTAGATGCATAAGATAAAAACAAGCCAGCGAAGGTCTGGTGTAACAAGCACGGAGGAGCGGGGGCGAGCGAGTGCGGGCAGCCTGCAAAGCAGTCCCAAAAGCGCTCGTGCGTCGTGGCTGGCCTTTGGATGAGTACGCTGCGGCAGACATGTGTTTCCACTTATCGCGCCGCGTCTGGGCACGATAATTGGAGACACATGTTTGCCGCGTACCTACCTCAAAGGCCAGCCACGGCCTGCAGCTGTTTTGAACTGCTTTGAAGCTTCACTTACATTAAGTCTCTTGCGCCTCTAGCAGCGCTTACTTGCACTACTCGAGGCCTCGACCTAATCAATAACCACAGCCCCACTAAGGCTGGGAGCCAGACTTGTTCATGAATATGGAGTGTATGAGTTGCGTAGTAAATAAATCCAGAGGATTTTGGGCCAATACCATTGTTATCATAACAGTTAGATGAATGCTATAAATGTATTTTTGTGTTGTATCGGTATGTTGTCCTTGCATGCCTCCAAGTGTTGTTGAATATCTTTTACAAGTACTTTCATACAGACATCTTTCCAACAAAAAATCGGTCAAAATATGGGATACGTTCTCTAAGAGATAACTGGGAAGTGGCTGAAATAAAAACCTCAGGTGTATTAGAACATAAATGTTGACCATTATTAACTGCTATAGCATTTATTTATAAATTCTTACAGTGTGTGACTACAGGGAGGTGCTCTTCTTGGTGTTCATGAAGCGGAAAGAAGACTAGGCTAAATTAGGCCACAATACACACATGAAATCATATTTTTCAGGTACTAGCATTCTTCAGCGTGATACCCATTGTTTCTGCACCATTGGGCACTCTACTATTTTGTGTGCTGTTCGAAATTCTCACCGGAAAGTTGTGTTGATGAAGATACAAATTTTGAATTTTTAGGACTGTATTCATAGAATTAACAAATATACTTTGAAATATTTATCTCTCTTACATCCAGGTATTCCTGTTTCATCCCTTCTATATGAGAGCGGTAGGCCTCATTAAACCCTTACAACCATTCACATCTAATCACAAATCACCTAACACGTATATTAGGCAGCTAGGGGTCTGCAGTAAGATAACACCATGAAGAAGGCCTTCCGACCCTATTGGGCACTCGAATAGGCTGAAACATGTTGGTATGAGGATGTACAAATCATTTTATTCAAGAAATATCCCAGGATAACTGTTTTTAATCATACCACGGGTACCCAGCAATAAAGAGTAAGACATTCAGGATATACACACAAGACATTTTTAGTCACTGGTTCCGAGCTTCTATCCAGAAAACCTTTTTATCAAGAACTCCTACAGCTGGTTGTGTCACTCAAGGATGTATTCCTTCCCTCAAGGGAAAGGGACACCGATGAGGAAGCATGCCACAGTAATGTTGGTGAGGTGTCTCCTTTCAATATCTGGGAATATTTGGATATACTTATAAGACCTAAAAGGCAGGATCTTGCCAATTAGGACCTACATACCTATGGTATTTAGTGCTGGAGGAGGTAGGCAGGGTTTCCCAGCGCAGGCATATGTTGCCTTGTGATTTGGTTGTTAACGTGGTACAAGATCCTGGCTTTGCTCTGGCTCCCAGCTGTGTATCTGTCAGAGCTTCATTCCAAGGCTGTATTGACTCTTGAGATCCGTCCTGGATAAAAAACCTCTGTGAGGATACTGGTCTTTACCTCAGCAGTTGGTAGTCTAAGGTCTAGTATTCTCAGCCCTCCTTATATATGTGGCAAAGGAGGTATATTCCTCTGTAGCTAATGTAGGTCATTGGGGCCAGTGTCTGGGGATGTAGCAAACCTGATTGCGTCATGCAGGTCAAACAGTAGTTTCTCATCATCATACATGTGGCCTTTCGTCATTATCAGGGTCTGGTATTTTGTAATGGTGCGGCATTGTCTCAAATCAGGATGAGGCCAGGATGGTTGGGACCTCGGTAGTAGTCGTGGTGGCTGACCCTCGTAGTCCAAAAGAACTATCCCCTCCTGGCATCGGTGGCTTAAACAGGTGGGATTGCAGCGTCGGTCGTGATGCCTTAAACCGCATTGGACATGGCGATGTGCTGAGTCAGGACGGACTCCGTGGTGGGGTCGAGTGGCACAGTCCACATCTGGCTCAAACCTGACAAACTTGGTTTTTGGATCTGATGGAGATGGCCCAAGAAAGCTACCAATGCACCACAACCTCCTCTCAGTGCAAATGGAGATGGCACTCCACCCAGAATCTAGCGGCCTAAGTTTAGCTGCATGGCTCCTGAGGACATAGTTTGAACACATTCATCTGCCAAAGATATCAATAGCCATTCCGAGAGAGGCTTGATGGACAAATATAAGACCATGTTACCCAGCCAAATGGACAAGATACGTCTGGTGGTGCAAAAAGGAAAAGGTGGAAAGGGAACAGAATGCAAGATGCAGCAGTAATCAGATACCTAACACATTTACTGCTTTCCTAGCAAATGTCTCGCTAGGTGACGTGTTTGGCAGCCACATGGTCATCGTTGTATACATTCAGCAAAAGAGTCACAGGTGGGACAGAGAATACAAAAACGTTTTTTGCCAGTTTTAAGCTCTTTTGAACCCAACCTCCAAGGATGCTGCTACAAAATCAGTGCACAGCTTGTAAATCCAGAAAAGAGTTACACTGCAAAACGGGATGGTTACTTAACTGTAGAAGTACTTTTGCAGCTTGAAGAATTTTCTGGAGCCTCGTACAACCCATCCGCCTCCCCAAGAAACAAGGTGCAACATTAGCTTTCAAACATGGAGCAAAGAACAAGAACGTTTTTTGTTTAGTAGTGCAAGGATAAGCCCCAACAGCAAGCCAAATCGTCAAGAAGGGGAAAAGAGAATCTTAAGATGGCTACCATGTTCAGAGGTTTCCAGAATGCACGTCTGACCTCACAAGGGGATGAGAAATGGCACCAAATGTTGCCAGACGACGCCCACACATTGAAAAGAAGAGACCAAGAAGTATTTTGGACTGAACCATCAGATGGATGAATAATGCACAGAAAATTCTTCAAGCTGCACAACTACTACAGGTAAGCAACGATTTTGTTCCTCTCTGAGCGCTTGTCGCATGTTAACTCATTTTTGGAGCCAGAGACAGACCTTTTGGGGTTCCGTCACTGACCTCTGTTTGAGGCAGTTCTTGCATGGTTTAAAACCTGTTGTTTTAGGAGGGGACATGTCCCTTGCACACTCGAAACCTTTTTTGAAAATGTCTATCCGGCTTCACAGAATTCAAGGGACCAAGCTATGGGTCCATTTTGGAAGGTGTGGGAAGAAGGGAAGTGGTGTAAGCCTGCAGATGGGGCAGCTATGTATGGCCTGAGCTTCACATTTGAGGCTGGACGGACCTGGTGAAGAATCTTACAACACCACCTACTGACACTTGAGGAAATTGCTGGGAAAACTTCTCCAGATCTAGTCTAGTGTCTGGGGGTGCTCACAAAGTGTGAGGAATCTGTGGTTAGAAGTATCCATCAGAAGAGTTCCATCGACCTAAAACTAATTCCAGTTAAAACTGATTTTTGTCCTCCACTTTACCGAAACACCCGGTCAGTCCAAAAATGGTTTCTTTAACTCTGACACATCAGCATTGCTCCTAAATTAGTTCCCTTTGCCAAATCATTGCGATTCATCACAGGTCAAAATCTCACTATGATGCTTTACATTGAAAAACTTGCAGTTACAGCCTCATTTCAATTATTCGTACTTAAGAAACTGAAAGCTTGCACCCCTCAACGATTTCACAACATTGGTGTAGGCCCTAGTCCTCTTTCAACTAGATGGTGAAAATGCTTTCCTGTAATCCATCTTGGTTCCCCCAAAGTTGTTCTTCATTCGGAAGCTCGCCTCATCAAATTTGTAGAACAATTCGCTCACATAACAATAAATCTGAGAAATCTACATTGACTTCCCTGTGAAGTCTGAATTAATTTTAAAGTGGCCTATATCACACTCACATTGTTTTATTGTTTGCCTCTCCAGATTGTATTGCATACAGCCGACCTCGGGCTGTGAATGGAACACAAAATACAAAGCTAACCTCCTACTGGAGATCACAAAAACCAGAATGACAATCAAACCCAGTGGTTCACAAGCTAAGTGCCCAGAAAATGAAGCCACCTTCCAGAGAATGTAAAGAGGATCCCCAAACTACTGTGATTTGGAAATGCCATAAACCCATATTTTCAATCTACACCTAGTAATCTAGTCTATGCTATATCTATAAAATATTACTTTCTGTCACGTACTGAAACCTAATGTATTAGCCCTTTATTAGCTCAGAAGCTCTCCATTGCCCTTGTGGACAGGCTCTTGCTGAACAGATGCCCTAAATAAAATGGGTCAGCCCACTTCAGCCTTTGCCTCTCCTCACTGTGAGTGACAGCATTTTGCTTGTGCCAATGTCCACATTGGTCATAAAAATAGTTAACTTCAGTTCCATTACTGGTAGACAATTCTATGTTTTTTTTTTTCTGCTTTCAGGTCATGTATACTTATTTATTTTTTATTTTTAAACATTGTTTTGTTTTTTAAACAAACAAACTTTAGACCTCAGCTTTTTTCATTTTTATTATTTGTTTTCCCCCAAAAATGTCTAAATAATTTTTATTAATTGTTGCTCAGCACACACGAAGCATGAATACTTATTACATCCAGCAAATGACTGCATTCTTAATCATAACCTAATATAGATGACATTGTCACCATGAAACATGAGGAGACAGTGTAAGCAAGACCACGCTGCGCATAGCAATAGACTTCCCATGTCCCGGAATCTCGAGGAATGGATTCCACCGATTTTTACATTTTTGATACAGATTGCATGTTTGCAAAAAATAACTTTGCAGGCTTGCCAAGATCAGACCTGTTGGTGTTGCCAATGCTTGTTACCTTTGGCGTCATCTTATTGAGAAATACCTCCGTAATGTTTCTGCGTCTGAAATTTGTGTGTGACCAGCCAGTTACACGTTCGAATTACAGCAGGGTGTAGTTAACTATCCCCTTTGCAACAGGATTCCAGTTCTTTTAATAGACTCGCATCTGCCCCTTTAAGAGGGGATATAGGACTCTATCCACATTGCTGACAATTCCTTTTTCTCCATCCAGGGCTTCTCTGAAGATATGCAGCAATTTTAATGGGGCAGTGCTAACATTTCTTAGCGGTACCTCACCTTTATGTAAAGAGACAGTAGTTCTTAGCACCACTGCTGTTGTTTCATAGTAAGATGCCAGCACTTTCCAGTAAGACCTTCAGGCTTTTAAAAGGAAAGAAAATGCATTTTTCAGGATGGTATGAAATTTTCATTGAGACGGAGTACTAACTCCTTTCAGTAGAGTTCCTATATTTTAATGGGAGAGAACTATCATTGTTTTAGGAGAGCTGCTATACTTCTGATTGATGTATGCTATTATGTTGGCTGTATTCCTGTTTTGGACTCCTGGCTAAATCGGATCTCTTCTGTATAAATGTATGCTCTGCTTTTTGTTTAATGAGATGCTGTACAGATGTATATCTCCCTCTGCTAAATGGGTGAGTCTGCCTTTAACCTGGCTATCTCCTCAGCATGTATAGTAGCAATATATGATTGGACATCACCCTGCGTCAACCACTTTCAGTGCATACATACACGCCTTCATGGTTTGTCTGTCCCTGCAGTGAACACCTCTAGATAACGTGGTTTTCTGTGGCTCTCTGTCCCTGCACGGAGGTTCTCTTTTGGAGTGGGTACTGTATAGTTGGTTTAGTTTTTTCTGAACAGACCAGAGAGCTTTATTTTGGGCGTTACATGGAAGTACTCGGAAATTAAGATGCTCTTCCTCTAGAGTGGATAAATATTCAAGACTGGTTAGGTCTGGCTTAGAGACCACCTTGGAAATCTGGTTAGCCTCATATAATAAAAAACATAAGAAAGTACATGCATATATACATACATAGACGCGTTTTGGGTTAGCCCTCTTCGTCTATTTTTCCGTTCAGCTGTCATTCACATTCTGTTGCTGCCCAGGGCAGCATTTAGCATGGGGCAGTGAGCCAGACAACTTTAGCCATTGACTGACTCTCTTGCCTCAGAGTGACTCAGTTGTGCTTGATTACTTGTGTACAGTCTTATAAAATGTGTTTCACCAGACCTTGTTGGCCAATGCTTTAGTTTGCTAGTGCTTTTTGTTAACTTTCCTTTGTCTATCTGTCTTTATTTGTTTAGTCATTACGTTTTCCGGTGATGTGCATTAAAAATGCCACTGGTTCCTGGACATGTTCTAAGTACCCTAAGCAGCTTTTCTGTTAAATAAGAAAATATGTTCAACACTTATTCTATTAAAAAGTTAAAAAAAAATGTATTGATATAATATGGCCGGCACAGTTTCTTTTGCACTGAATTACTGCGAACATGCTTACTGTTTAGTACTAACCTAAGAAGATAATTCATCAACAACTTCCTGGTCGTTTTGAATAGGGTGTCTCACTCTGATCTTAGCCTGTCTCCTTTTGGCCATATTTGAACTGGTCTCTAATTGCTGCATTAGTCTACCATAAGCAAAGTGTCCAACATTATAATTGTCTGTTTTGTTACCTAATTCATCCTCAAATTTGTCCTTACCCATATGCTGCAAAAAAAAAAATACCACTGCATGCAAGATCTTCAAAACCCTCTTCCCTTCTCTAACCCCAGGTTCAGAGCTCACTCCCACTCTGTGATCTACATCTTCATTTGGAACATTGTCTGTCAGGGATATTTTTCTATGCTTCTTCTCATCTTTGCATGCTCCTTTAAAGATGTCTGTTACAGTCCTCTGAAACTTCCTTTAGGTGGACTGGTATCGGGGTTTACTTCCACAGTTGAAATGTCTCTTGGCTGTCATAGCCACCTCACCCAAATACTTCCAATTTCACCTTCTACTAATGCAACACAGTTATAAATGATCTAGTCCCATATAAGCTTCGTTATTGTGCAACTAACTACCTTCTTCCTTGTCTGAACCTTTTACTCTTTTCAACCCCTTAGAAACGGCTCCCCTCCCCCATTTAAAACATTCCATACCCAGCAAAGCTTCCCTGCCATTTCAGACACTAAATAGTCTACCTTGCTGTTCACAGTGGGTCTTTCCACAAGTGGCAGATGTTGAATTTAAAATTCACGTAAGGCCCAGTGTGCCTCTCTGACACAGACCATCATGCTAAACCATCAACCTCCAGTCTGATCCCCAAACTTTATAGTCCACTATCTCTAAACCCCCATGTCATCTTTCTGTTAGGGTGTATTTCTTGTCTTAGTTACATCTTTTGTACACACCCATCATAGACCTTTGTAACTCCCATCCGGAGCACTTTTTAATGTAAAACCTACAATCCCCATTTCATTTGTGAAGTAGTGATCCCTCTCCGAGATAAGCTACCTGGTATTAACTAGAAATAATTAGTTAGCCTCTTTTGATTGTAAGTCTTTGAACTAATATTCATGGCTGTCTGTTACCACCCAGTGACGCTTCCTTATTTGCGGTCTAACTTTAAAAGTGCTTAATCTTTCTGTGTATTTCGTGTATGATAGACCTGCTTAACAAAACACATAAGTACATCTACATTGTGGTACGTTGTGCTCCGGGGAGTGATGCAAGGTGACACGTCGGGTCTCATGGGTAGCAATGCCACGTCAGTGCCCAGTGGTTCTCCTGTGTGCACACTGTTGCTCATTATTGAAGAGCAGATAATCCATCGAGGGATCTGCGGTGCGCTGGTTGGAGATGGAGCAGGTCTCTTTCTCTCTTCCTCATTCCCTGTGTTTTGTACATTTTCTGTTTTTGTGAGAGATGAGATTTTGCTGTATTTTTAGAGTTCTTTTGTTTGCAATGCAGTGCTGTTGTTGGAGAGCTGTGCCTTTGAGGCTGCTGGCGTACATACTGGTCGATTGATACAGTGCAAAAGGGAACTCGAAGAGCTTTATAGCTACAGAATTTACGTGGGTTGACTCTGGGGAAGCAGTAGATCTATCTTTTGTTAACTGACTGCGATGTTTCACTTCCCAGCCCTCGGTATGTCCAAGAAAGGATGGATGGTATGTTATCAGCAGATAGACCTTGAAGTAGAGAAAGATAATTCCCTCTTAATGGCATAGTGGGCACCTATTAATGATATCTAGCATTGTGTTTAGCATATATCACCACTCTGTCTTCTCTTCTTAGATCATTGGGCCGATGCCTGACCTCCTTGCTATCGCCACCCTGGGGGACTCCAGCAACGGGGCTGCAATGTCCACTGGGATGATGGCTCCTGACGAAGGGGCACCAACTGCTGCTGGCCCCGATTTTGTCCCTGTGCCTCTTGGACCCCTGGCTTTGGAGCAGCCTATGTTCCTAATGAGCACCACCACACAGGCTGTTTCTGGATTCTTCGTATGGACAGCGCTACTTATCACTTGTCACCAGGTATGTTGTACATCTTGAATAGTGTGTTTCATGACTGGTTACCTATGCATAGTCTGCGGTTTGTCCCCCCCCCCATTTCATTAAATTAGTCTTTAGCAAGAGTTGGATGTTCTGACTTCATTGATGATCCCCATACAACTGAACATTGCAAACATTTGTAATCCATTTCAGTCAGGATTATCATCCTTATACCATTATGAAATCTGTTGATCCTCTTTAAGCCACATGCTCAGAAAAGTTGTCACAGATTCCCACTGAGCTGTGTGAAAATGGTGGCAGGGTTCACCTCCATCGCACCCTTTTTACTCATTTCAGGAAGGGTAAATTCAATTCATATGAGGTGAATATTGTCTTATAGTATATTCATATAACCCTTCATACCTAGAGTGAAGTGCATTTGCTTGCATAAAGTTCAGTACACCGTAGGGGGTACTTGGTTGTTCAAGTACTTAGTGACAGTGTGGTAAACATTTTGGGGACATGCTTGATTGACCAAAGTTGTGCTTCTATCCTCACATTTGTCACTGCACCTAAACATGTAGTGGGGTCTAAAGTAGTGTGATTTATGCTTGTTTGTTTGAAAGGGTGTGATTTATGACTTTGGCTTTGTATGAAATGTTGTGGTGTAATGCTTGATGATAAGTGTAATACATTCTCCTTGTCCCTACGATCGCGTCACTATATTTATGCCTAGAGTAGATTGAAGCAGAGTGAGAGGTAGATGATCATGGAGTCTTTGCTTTACAAACTGGAAAGTGAATAGGTACAGTTTCTTGCGAGGCTTTCAGCAGAAAATAAGTCACCAAAAGGGATGATAAATCCTCTGCACAGGAATGACAGAAGAGCAAACAGTAGGAATGCTTAGGTTATAGCCAGCCAGGGACCAGAGGTCGGGGATGGGTGTGCTGGTCCTCCGCAAAGGAAACCTAGACCTACCGTAAGAAAGTAACCAATAAGACAATTACATATTTAGGAAGCTAGACATAATGCTCCGGTCCTGTGAATCACATTCAGCTCATTATCACGACAGCAGTGCAAGTGAGATTTGAGTATTTGCTTGTTTGGGTAAATGCTGCTTATGGTGCATACAGAACTGATGTGAGTATTCAATTCAGTTTTATCTTTATTAGGTTTATAAGCTTGATAAACCATAAAAGAACAATAATCAATAAATCATAAATGCATACTTAAAAGCATAAAATATGTCAGGTTAAAAACTCATTTAACTGTTGCAATATTTCATAAGCTAAAAAAGAAAGTAATTAAGAACAATTTTCATCAAGGCTCTACATTTGTTAAGCATTTTCTTTCACGTAATACATGTATAATGTATGTAGCAACAACAATACATACTAGGGCATCTTTGAATCTGGACAAATATTTAAAGGCTTTCCGATAGTCAAACAGCTTCTCCCTTATAAATAATAGTTTTAAAAATAGTTTCCTATATTCAGGTTAAAATTTGCACAAAAAAAAAGTGCCAAGTGCATTGTCGACCGAGATGACCTCTTATCACACAGAGAGCTTGAATTGTCCGTGTGAACACCCAACACCCCATTTCCGGCAATGTAACAAGGTGGCAAACAATTCCTAGGCAAAAACGTGTTAAAGTGTACCCATGGTATGTGTTTGGGTCAGTGAGTAAATATGATTGTTGTAGGAAAGTGGGTTTCTGTTGCAGTAACCCCCCCACTTTTTGCCAGACTACTGATGCGCTTTTACTTGATGTGCCCTGGGTCCCTGCCAATCGGGTTCCCAGGGCCTGTGTTCTTTCCCCAAAACTAACCCAATTGGCATCTCTGGCCACAGGTCAGCCCCTGGTAAACGGTACCACAGGTACCCAGGGCACTGTGACCAGGGCAGATCTCTATGGGCTGCAGCACTTATTGTGCCACCGTTCGAGGCCCTGTACCTTTACACACACACACTGCCTTTGCAAAGTGAAGAGTCGACATGGCACACATCCCTGTGTGCCATGCCTACAACCCACTGCCCTGGCATAGATCAGTCTCCCCTCTAGCTGGGTGCACTATACCAGTGGTGAGGGTACAGGTGCATGAGCCTTGTACCCCTACAGTGTCTAAGTCCATTCTTAGACATTGTAAGTGCAGTGCTGCCATTAAGAGTATATGGTGCTGGGAGTTTGTCATTACGAACTCCACAGCACCATAATGGCTACACTGAAAACTGGGAAGTTTGGTATCAAACTTCTCAGCACAGTAAACCCACACTGATGCCAGTGTGGGATTTAATGAAAAATGCACACAGAGGGCATCTTAGAGATGCCCCTGAAAACTAACCCACCACTAGTGTCCAGGCTGAGTGGCTGCTTTCAGTTGCCACCACCAGACATGTTTCTGGACCCCTGGGTCGAGAGCCTGCTGCTCTCTGGCACCTGAAACAATGCACATCCTGGGATGAGGTGCCAAGCCTCCTCCCCCAGGATGGGCAGGGTTCACGAAGGGGAAGCTTCAAAGGCTTGCCGCCTTTGTAAGCTTCCCCAAGCCACTTGCTGCTTTCAGCAACTGGTCCCCACTGGTTCTGACCCCCACTTTGGGTGGGAGAACTGGCGGGAAATACAAGTGAGGAAGAGAGGTGTGGGCACACCTCTGCCAACTCCACCCCTCAGGTGGGGGAGGCGAGGTGAAGCACAACTCCCAGTCCCCACCATCTTGCAGATGGGGGGACTCAGCCAACCAGGGACAGGCTCATGCCCCCCTCCCACTGGAGGGTGGCATAATAGGGGGTGTACCCACCCCAGGGAAGGGACCCATTGGTCCCTGCCTTCTACCTACCTGTAACGCCCCCTAAATCTAGTATTTAGGGGCACCCCTGAACCTTGCTTCCTCAGACAAGAACCTGCAACAAGAAGAAGGACCGAACAGCCGTGCAGCATCTAACAAGAGGAAGACGCCCACTGACTTGGCCCCAGTCCTACCGGCCTGTCTCCCCCTCGAACCTGCTCCTGCGAAATCCCGGTGTGTCCTGCAGCCAGCAACCTTGAAAACCCAGGAGGACCTGCCTGCCTTCAACTACAAAGACACTGTCTCCCGTGAACACCGGATTTGTTCATCTGTAACCTCTGGCTGGACACCGCGGGTCCGCCCCACTCTGCACCCGCCGTCCACGGCCCGAGCTCGAGTGGGCAAACACCACGAGGAGGTCACCGCGGCGATCCTGACCCGAGATCCGGCGACCCCTAACCTGCCTCAAGCCTCCAGCCGACGCCTGCAGCGTAAATCCAGAAGGTCCCCCCCAACCGCGACCAGGAGCTGGTTAGAAGATCTGACCCCAAAAGGCACCCCTGCACCCGACGCCCCACGGCCTTGTGTGCCCAAACCGACGGTGCCTGTGCAAACCGGACGTTCCCCATTGAAACCAACAAGGGCGCCCGACGTCGAAACAGCACCCTGCACCCGGCCGCCCTAGTGCCGCTGAGGGTGCACCTTTGGTGCCAATTTGTTTCCCCATTTGCCTGAGCTAAAGTCCAGGAGCTTTGCCAGCAGCCACCAACCGGAGGCCCCTAACCCCCATTGGATAACATTGGGCCTCAGCACTCTGCACCCGGCCGCCCTAGTACCGCTGAGGGTGTAATAGAGTGCATCCTTGACCCTGGGGGAACCCTTGTTCTAACTCCAGAAGCTCAACTCCAAAGACCGATTTACTTACCTGGTAACCGTTAACTTCATTTCTCTCCATAGGAACCTATTGACTGTTTTCTCTGAAAAAATTTTTAAGTGTGGAGTTGATTTGTCTGGAAACCAGAAAAATAACAATTGTGCAAAACTGATTTTATTACCTTTTCTCTAGGAAGTGTCCCAGTGTGATATCTAGGCATATCACACTGAGTAGAAAAAGTAATCTCAAAAGTAACGTGAAAGTAACTTACCTGTAATTCTTATTGCAAAATCGATACAAAGAATATGTACAGCATTTCACAGTACTGCATTACCAGTAATTCAAACTGTAACCATTTCAAAGTACATTTACAACTGCATTTCAAACTGTATATTTACTGCAAAGTATTTATCAACTCACCTGTGCCAGGCTTGCTTGGTTCTAGGAAATAAAATAACTAAAAGAATATTTTTATACAAAGCCAATTGGTCTGAAGTTCAGTCTTTGAGTGTGTGAAATCATTTGCTGATTGAGTGTGTACAACAAATGCTTAACACTGTCCTCTGATACTGCCTTACTGCTCGACCACACTACCGCAAATAGAGTGAGGTGCTATCTAACTTTACCTCTGCCTACCTTTAGGGATCCACTGGACTCTGTGCACACTATACTTCACTTTGGTATAGTATATACAGAGCCAGCTTCCTACAATTGTATCTCCGTTTGCTAGTAAATGGACATGTAGTTCACAATACTAGCTTTATTGTAATCTCTCAAGTTTAATTTGTGAGCTCTCGTGCAGTTAATGTGCTCCTTTAAATCCCTTTTTGAGAACCAAGCAATGTTCTCAGGAGTCTTTCGAAAGTCACAATCTATATCATATATTCCCCTTAGCATATTTCTAATATGTGCAAGCCATGGTATTTTAAACAAATGTCCGGGTTAAAAAATCTCTCAGGATTGCTTTAGTAAACTGAGTTATAGCTTTGGTCCAAATTGAGTGCCACAATAGCAGAGGTTTAACTTATGCTGTATCCATTATATGGGGGAGTCCTAACTCTGTGAATTATTGTCAGAGATCGATTGTGAAACACCTACGAGTCGCCTCAGAAATGTATTCTCTTGTCTCTGCAACAATTGGTTGCTTCCAAAGGCCCTTACACTTGAGCCGTTTAACGCTGCAGTGACAGATTTTGTACTGTAAAGTATCAGCATTTCTTTAATGTGTTTAGCACCCAATTTAGTAGCAAAGCTGAACATCCCCCCAGTAGTTCTCATCTTATTATTGCTACTAGCTCTTTTTTGGGCACTCCAAGTGTCATTAAAAAATTGCAGACGTAAATAGCTAAAACTCTTGGTGTTGGTTATCCTGCCCCCATTGATATAAAAAAGGATGCATGTTAAACCTCCCCTTGCCACAGCTCAATGTAAACGTTTTTTTAAAGTTTATCTTCAGATCTTGCTCCTCCATAAATTCTGTGACAGCTTTAATGAGGCCCCACACACATAGTGGCATTTGAGAAAATAAAACTGCATCATCAGCATATAAAAGTATCTGTACAGGCCCTGACCAACTCTTGGAACATCGATACCAAGGTTTAGAAGTTCTTCTTCAACATTGTTAACACTTAGAATGAAAAGGAAAGGAGCAAGCACACATCTCTGCCTCCTCCTTCTTATCTTTAGTGGGTAAGTAAATTCTCCTGAACGTCCAAATTGCACCCCAGCAGTTAGATTATTATGGATGTAAGGTAGAAAGGAGATTGTATCCTTTGCTGCACCCAGTTTATCCATACAATTCCACAGTTTGTTACAGTTCACCAGATGAAAAACACTGCTCAGATCCATAAAACACATATGTAAACTGCCCTCCTTTGCCCTAGTGTACTTCTCCACTAGGATATTCAGTTTGAGGCACTGCTCCACGTTTCTAACCCTCTCCTGTACCCATACTGTACGATGGTTAGGATTGTGTTATCGTCTGCCCACGGTTCCAGTCTTTCTAGAATAATCCTTTCTAATAATTTAGATGGTGAATCGAGCAAGGATATTGGTTGATAACACTTTGGGGGGCACTTTTCAAGCCCCCTTAAAAATCGGAACATATATTAATTCTGACTAGGAAGAGGGTATGTTGCCAGTACCGGTCGCATTTAAAACCACAATTAGCAAGGGCGCCCGTAAAGATGGTAGATATTTATTTGTATCCGGAGGGGTGCCGTCAGGGCCAGGTGCCTTTGCCTTGGGACCAGTTTAGTGCTCTTGTTAACTTTAAGCCAAAAGCAATGGGGGTAAAGGGGGAAAAAGATACCACAGGTTTTACATCAGGCCTTCCCATAGGATTAAATATTGATGTAAAATGGTCAACCTATACATCAGCCGAGATAGAACAATCTATTTTGGGGCTAGGTTATCCCTGAGCAAAGGGGCATTTATTGTTTTCCAGAAGAGGCTCTTGTCCCTTGTCTCTGCTGCCTTGGTTACATTTGCCATGCCTCCTCTTGTAACATAGTTTCCTTTCAGATACAGCCTTTTTGTACCTGTGTCTGCAAGCCTGGATATGCGACAGGTACTGGCAACATACCCGCTTTCTTTAATTCCCATCTTTCACTCTGTATATTTTACCATATGAATTGCTCTATACCCAGTACACAATGAAAAACCATTGTTGGGGAGAGGTGTGGTGCAGCGGCCAGAGCGTCTGACTCCAGAGTGCAGGGCTCACGGTTTGATCCCCAGCGCAGGCGGCAGCTCTGCACCATTTGACTCTGGGCAATAGCTCACTTAATCTCACCGACGGCCCCCAAAGCCTTGAGACCCTTAGATGTGATTAGTTTGTGCTTTACAAATACCGGATGTATTTATTTATTGTAAGGTACAGTTCAGTTGTTGGCTCTAGGTACCTCGGGTTCTTGGAGAACCTACAAACCCTATATATCCCCACAACCAGAAGGGTTTTGCAGCCGTAATGGTATATTGCTTTTGTAAATCTACCATTGTGACAAGTTACAAATGAAAATATTGTCGCTAATGGCTGTTTTTTTCATAATAATTTTCAATATTTTTTTATTTCAACAATTAGTTTCTTTGAGAAAACCTTGATGGAGCTGCACAAACGACCCCTTGCTGAATTTAGAGTTTTGTCTACTTTTCAGAAATTTATAGCTTTCCCAGATCACCCATGGGTTTCACCCTGGTTTCCATCACAAACTAAACTGGAAGTAGGTTGAAAGCACAAAAAATAGAAAGAACGGGCTACCTCTTTGAAAAATGCCAAAACTGTGGTATGAAAATAGTTTTTTTGATTCAGCTCTGCATGTTCCTGATAGCTGGGAGCAAATTTGGCGCGAATACTTCATGTGGAAAAAAAATTATGGAGGCCTAAGCGCGAACTACCCCAATAGCCAAAAAAGGGCTTAGCGTTCTAGGGGGAAAAGGCCTAGCCGCAAAAGGATTAAGCAATACATCAGTGTTTTAAGAACAACCTTGAGCAATGACATATTTGGGTGTGGTTCACCAGGTTGGTTGGTCTGTGGATCTGAGGCTGTATGAAGGTTGAGTTGCTTACCTCCTTGGTGGCTCTTCTTGCAGTGTGCACTAGTCCAAAATGATGATAGAGTTAAAGGTCACTAGGGAGGTAGATATTCCGTTTTGAGTATCAAATGAGATCTCATGTCTTTGAACTATAGTGGTGGTGGTTTGTTGCTTGAGGTCATGCTGTGGTTGGAGATGAAAAACAGGCTAGTTGGGGGTGGGGACGAGGGTACCAAATTATGGCACCAAACGGAGCCCAGTAGGCACCCAAAAGGAGCCCAGTAGGCACCCAAAAGGTACAGCAGACCAACATTTTAACACCAAGAGAAATTGGCAGATAAAGTTGAAAATGCAGCACTAGGTCCCACTTTCCTAACACCTTTGCAAAAACAGTAGACAATTGCCAGTGTAAACAAACATCCCTCTTCACTTAATCGTTCACCATCCTAAGTGCCGGAGCAGTCATCTTGCCCAGGGACTCTGCCGTCATAAAAGCCTGAGAAACTATTCGAACAAGTGCATTTGCTAAACCAGACGTGTTCCCACCCTTCCTACCTCTTATAGCTCTCCGACAAGAGACCACCAGCCTCATACCCTCTTTGCTCATAAGGCAGTAGCAATTGCCAGGGCAGCTTCCATAACAAACAACTATCCTTTCTTACTTAACCCAACATTGATCTGACAGGCTGGAGAAGTCTTTAGAGCATCTTATGGAACAGTCCACTACACCTCTCCGTCCACGTTGTTTACTGAACCAGATAAAGCAATTGCCTGAGAGGATGACTGTGCCATGACGATGCAATATTTGAGAAAACAGTTGCTGCTTTTGAACATTCTTAGCTTTACAGACTCAAAGAATTTGTGAAACCACCCGATCCTCAAGCACCTGGCTTACTCTAGCCCCACCTACACCCATATTGAGTATGGGGGTAGCTGTGGTTTACCCGAAAAAAGTTACGTCTGCATCAGACCACACAGTAATGGAGTATGATTCTTCACTCCTACCTTTCTCTGACTCCCTCACACAGCAGTGCTTTTTCAGATCCTCTCATGTTTTCTATTTCACAAATTTATGCCTCTTGAGTGACCTCAGCATGTGGTTCGACGAGCCTCTTTTCTAACCTTAAAGCACTTGACCTCCACCAACTTGTCACTGGACAGATTCACTCTGCCGGCCATACGCTTGATGCAATTGTAGCCCCAAAAAGAATAAATTCAGTGGCTGAAAACAAACCAGCCACCTAATGTGATTATCACTTAATGAACTTCTACCTCAGTCTTCCCTTTGCGGCCATTTCTCCACTAGCTTTCTATGCAAATATATGTACCAGACCATGGAAGTACCTAAACCTAGACAACTGAGTAGAGCTACTTGATAAAGGGCCACTAGATTCCCTGATAATTCGGTCAGTTCCACCAATTAGAGTCTAAGGTTTAGACAGTAGTGACCCTCGTAGTATCAGAAAACCAACAAGATAATCAGAAGGGTAGCTGGCTTATTCGGAAGTAAAATTGCAAAAAACATAACTAAAATCATTAAAAGGCTGTGTAGAAAAACACGTGATATTAAAGTGAAAAATCGACTCCAGAGAGTACAGAATATATAAAGTAACAACCAAGAATGTCAGGATGTTCTACTGCTCTTAGAGTTTTGACCAAAGAAGCCTTTTAAGTCCGGTCTAAATTCTGTGACTTGAATTGCAACTCACTGCAAACCCTCCGGAGCTCGGAATTCACCAGGGGATAACTTACTGGGAATGCCTAACATCGGCTGGCTCACTTCCAATTAAACAATTTGTGACCGCTCTTTCATAAAAAATCCTAGTGGCCAATGTATTCCACCAGAACTCTACATATTCAGCGCGCTTTTACTTAGAAAGAAACTACTGAACTAATGTCGGGTATTATCACCAGTTCACCAACTGAGCCTTGTCCCTCAAACCTATTCAAAAACATCCTCCTAGCATCGGTGCCATACCAGCTAGAGCGATTGTCTTAACTCTTATCCCAGGAGTTCTCCAGCAAACTAAAAACCTGCACTTTAAACCATTGCTTAAAACGCTAGGGCTTGATCAGTCCGATCCAGAAAACTACAGGCCATTAACAAACTGACCATTTATATAGACCCTTATTGAAAAAGCAGCTTTCTTTCACACTTTTGGTTTCCTGAACTCAGCCCTCTCCTTTCTGGCAGACTGGCTTCTGTCCCAAAACATACACTGAATCTCAGTAGCCAAGAAGGCTCTTTTCTTGTCTGCACAACACGATTTGCCAACTTGGAAGTTGTACATCAAAGCGAAACGATCTCCCATTTACTTTTTGAAGTTTAGTTATCCTCGCTCCGAAAGCTCGTCAGCTTTTTCAAGAATGCTTGCTGCAACTACGTTGAGGACGCCCAGTATAGTATGAAGAACAAATGATCAAACTGGGGCAAGTGATGACTTCAGCCAATGCTTACAGGGTGCAAACACTTGAATGATCCAGAACACCAATTCCTCAACGATTCACCGCCTAATTTGTGGTTTGCTGCCCACTATCTGACTGTCCCAAACATGTCTACATAAGTAAAGTATATGGACTTGATCAAGGGTCTTAATGCAACCTCTGGGTAACCAAGGGAACATTTTTATTTTTTTTATTTTTTTACATGTGAATTCTATAGATGATCAACTCTCCCCTTGGACTCTTTCACACAGTCCTATCATCGTGAACTCTATTCTTGTCATGCCTGGACTGTGGCTTTGGGCTTGCTATTGGACTTCAGAAAACCAGGATTAAGGATGCCTTTGTAATACCTACCTAATCCTGCAGGTTCCTCACTTAAAATATTGCACAGGAAGTGACACAGTTCATATATGGTGCAAAAGCACCATTTATTCCCTTTTTTCTGAACGTTCAGACCTGGGATCTAGAGCTGTTAACTTTTTACCAGTTTATTAGACATTTTTTTTTTTCTTTACTGTTCAAGCTTTATTTCCTTCCGAATCATCAATCCCAATAGTTAGTAATTGATGTCCGCCACCAACCCTGTCTGGAGCTTCTGTGTGTTTAGACTGATCTCATGATCGTAAGTCATACGACCTCTGTGTCCTCATGAATCCAGTTCTCTAGAGAAAGGCAAAGCTGATAACTTTCATCAAAGGTTGCTCAAGATCATCTTAATGAAGTAGGACAGGTACTCTGTATCGGTCCTGAAGCCCTTCCGGAGCTGCTCTCCTTCTGAACATCATAAGAAACGGAAAAGGCATCATAGAAGGTCTCAATCTGGCCATGGGAAGAAGAGAAAAAAGTATGCATAGAAATCAACCTTTTCATCTGAACAGACTCTGGGGCTGAAATTAATAAAGTTTCTCTTGGTAAGTTATATCGTTAGAGAAGTTCAGGCCTTTAATGATGCTGTCTTAATGATTTTCTCCAAAAGCACCTCTTAAATGCCTCCCTCATGATGGCAGTTCTATCAACTTTGGTCGACTATATTATGATGCAGATTGCCTCGGCTACCCTTGTGCAGCCTATTCCTTAGTCAAAGCTGTCCCTAGTACCGCGTCATTCAAGTCCAATTCCGGCATCACTTTTGGCACCATTACCTTCGTTTTCACATCATTCCTCATGCTGATCACACAGAAAATCATGGAAATTGCTAAAATAAAGGATCACTCTTATTAAGAGTTACTGAATTCCCATAAGTTCCTCCAGTGACTAGCAAGGTAGTGATTAGGAGAATGTACTATCTCTGGTTCTGACTTGGATGCAGTTCAGATGCTCCAAAGGGTTTGGCATATATATGGTGATTAAAGTGCAGCAGATAAGCTCTTGCCTTTGTTGGATATGGACTGTATTCAGCTCCAGAGATTGAGCTGTTGATTTCAGAAGCTCCTCCAGCTCATCATGTACAATTTTCTGCAGTGATTTTTTGTTGTTTGTTGTTGTTAACAAAGAAACATCAGAGGTATTGCCCATAACCATTCATCTTGTAGAGCCTAAAACGTAATTGTTTACTGAAATGTTGGCAGGTAAACAGAATGTTGAGGGATATGGCTATTTTTTAATGAGGCATTAGTTGACTAGGTGGGCTCAGTTTGGATCAGACTTCATTCTGCACCATCAGTAGGTAGTAGCACAGCAAAGAACGATAGATTGGGTGCTACAGACCGTTCTCTTTCTACACATCTGTTACCAGAGACCTTGTTGATCCAAGCTTCGGCAGTGATTAAGGGAGGGTTGTTTAATTTGTCCTGCTGGACAGAGTTTATTAGTATTTTGTCCATATGGGAAAGAAGAATGCTCGTCATTTGATGCAACATTTTCACACTTTCTGTTACTCGCAACTTTCCTCATCTTTTCCTCCTTTTTCAGTTCCTCCTCTAACTTAATTACTTGAGCAGCATTTTGCAACATGAATCCTTCTCTGGATTCACATAGTGTGCATTATTTCGCCATCTAGTGGCTGCGTCCGGATTTCTTTGTTAGGCTTCACTTTCCTTCTTCTCTCTCTCTTTCTTTTTTTTTTCTGCTAGGCATTGTCTGTGGTCATTTGGTGCTATGTCTGTCCTCTTATGACATCAGACATGCGTGCTGGAAGCATCAACCAAAACTCAGCGGATGCCGACAAAAGGAACCAATTTTTGAAGGATAGTGGGATGGAGAGCGATAATATCCACCATGTGGGATATCTGTGGAAGAAAAAAGACAAAACTGAAAAACATCGAAAAGCACTGTCCCAGCACCGAAAAGTAGGTGCACCATGTGAGGGCGAGCACGCAGTCTGAGAATGCACCAGCAGGACAACGGATCCGCCAGGGAAAAGTGGAGAACATGCCCTTTAGGTTCTGTCCCGAGTGCCACCACAAATTTGCCCAGAAGGACAACCATCAGGTCTGTAACCTCTGCTTACCCAGGGATCCTGACACTGAAGGCTGCAAGGCATGCACCGAGTTCCTCCGAAAGTGCTGAGCACTAGAGCAAAAGAGAGAGAGGTACCCTTGGATGCTACCATGCAAACGCTAAAGAGGGCCCATCCTTAAGAGCTGGGGCTGTCGAACGAGGAAGAGGACAACAGCTGCACTGAAGCGGCACAAGCCAAAGGGTCAGACCCTGAGCGAGAGGTCGTCAAGATGACACCTGGTCGCTCAAAGAAACATGAGGGAGACTCTTGAAAAAGGTCTCGGGTACCGGGGGAGAAAAAGCAGGAGGGAGCTGACCAAAAGTCGACAGACTCAAAGTCCCAGAAGACCTTCCTCAGTGCTGAAAGATTCACAGACAGAAGGGAAGTCAAAACATAAAGAACCCCATGGGTCCCGACACACGGGTACCAGTGAAGGCCACCCCTCTCCTCCTCCTCATACACACACACACACACACACACACACACACACACACACTACACACACACTACACACCACTACACACACACACACACTCTCAACGCCGAAGAACGAACAAGAGAGGGCAAAGAAACCGCTAGACCTCAAAGCCCCGGCTCCGAAGAAAAGAATGCAGACAGCAATCGACACTGATGAAAAGATGCTTGAGGTTGAAAGAAAGGAAAGACGCCTAGAGAACGAAATGGCAGCAATCTTGCGAAAGAAAAAAGACCGAGTCATCGCTTCAAGAATTTTAAAATCCCTTGGGAGAACCGAGCCAGGAAGAACCAGAGTAGGTCAAACTAGATCTGTCAACAACACAAGAGCCACAAGAAGAACATCAGGAAATGTTTTTTGCAGATGAAGAGTTTGAGAACGACCAGAGGCTCTTCCCTGACGTTGAAAGCGTTGAAGTGTGGCAAGACATTGAAGCCTACTTGCCCAGAGAGGGAATTGAATCCTACTCTTCGAGACCATCTGCACCAGACGATATTGCCACATAAAACTTACTGTGAAAACGGCAGCAGGCATGTATGGAGTACAACTTGAAAAGGAGAGGGCTCAGACATGCGTCCTTGTCAAAATCCTGATGCCCTCACAGAGCAGGAGCCAATATCACCTGATGTTACCCAGGATCCTGGACCATGGAAAGGAGGCTTTCAGAGAGCTAGCTGCCTGCAAGGCTGTGACCCGAGAGTAGAGAAAAGGTATAAACACTCCTCCAGGGACCCACTGCTTATAAGGGGGAATGCAGCTGCAGACTCCATAATCAAGGCCACAGCAAGGAAGGGAGCCAACATCCCCACTTCCATGGGCACCCCACCCGAGAAATAGAGCAAGAGCGTGGAGATGACAGGACGCAAGATGGAGAGGGGAGCAGCAACACATTGGAGGATCACAAACTTCAGCACCCTCCTAAACTGGTATACCCATCAGCACTGGGAAGAAATGGGCGATCTCATGAATTGCTTCTCATAGCAGTTTCAAATGCGGGCAGCCACCCTAGTGGAAAAAGTCAAGACCATCACCAACTTGTGCCCGAAATACACCCTCTACGCCACAGACACGGCCAGTAAACAAATGGTCATGGGCACAACACTAAGAAGACACGCCTGGCTTTGGGTGTCGGAGTTCAAATGCGAGGTGCAGGCAATAATTAACAAGCCCTTCACTGGAGAACACCTTTTTGGTACTGCAGTGGATTAAACACGCCAACAGTTGAAAAAGACAATAACAGCCAAAGGCCACAGCAGCGTTGCAGTTTTGAGACCACCCAGGTAGAGGCCAACCCCCATGAGAAGACCAGCCGGAAGGAAAACTTCCAGGGTATGACACCACAGATGTTCTACTACCACACGGCCAGCAACAACCAGCGTTGCAATAGTGGCAGCCACAGACAGCACATCACCAGCCTGTTCGTGGCAGCGCAAGAGGACCGCTCTCTAGAGGAGCCAGCTCCTCAGCCAAGTGACTCCGTGGGCCAGACGCACCGCCAAACAACACCAGTAGGGGGCAGGATAAAGGCCTTTCTCCAGGAGTGGAAAAGGGTCACATCAGACAAGTGGATCCTCAACCTCGTCCAACACGGATATTGCATAAAACTCATAATGATGACTTCAGGGGTCAAACAAAAAAGAGGGCACACTCGAAAGATGAGAAACGCTGCCTACAACGCAAGATGCAGGACCTCTTGAAAAATGGAGGCAGTAGAGGGTGCCAACAGCAGAAATCGGCCAAGGAATCTACTCTGCATACTTCTTCGTCCCTAAGCCAGACAAGTCGTTCAGACCTCCTTTTTTTAATTTAATTTTAAATAAATTCCTAAAAACACACAAATTCAAAATGTGCATGCTACAATAGGTACTCCAGCGAAGGCGGGAATAAGGCTATATGCCAACTATAGACTTGAAGGACACCTACCTACACATATTGGTCAGGCGCAATAAATGCCTGTGGTTCGTCATCAACCAAAACCACAATTCAGAGTGTTTGCTTTTGAGATCAAGTCTACACCAAGAGTATTCACAAAATGCCGTGCTACAGTGGCTGTCTACCTTAAAAGGAAGGGGATCCATATATATACATACCTGGACGACTTATAAGTAAAAGCAAATTGTTTCCAGCAATGTGAAAAGAGCATCAGAATTGTCATGGACACCCTCCATAGGCTAGGTTTCACAATCAGCCTAAAGAAATCATCCACGAAGCCAGAAAATTAAGACTTTTCTGGGAGCAAGGATCAACACTATGGAGGGAAAAGCATTCCCGACCCCCAAGAGGGTTCAAGCAATCCCAGAGCAAGCTTGCTGCTACTGCAAGGGGCTGTCTCTGACAGGGAGGACTGTGGGTAAAATGATGGTAATGGTGGCTTCCTGCTTTCCCTTTATGCCATACGTGAGACTACACAATAGATCCCTGCAACAGTGGATCCAGAATCAGTGGTCACAAGCCACAGGGAGTTAAGAGTATCTAGTGGTAGTAGCGCAGAAAGTGCAAGAAGAGATGGAATGGTGGGACCTGAACAACATAATGTTGGGCAGACCCTTCACACAGTCTGCTCCAAATATGGCAGTAACCACAGACGCGCATCACACACAGGCTGGGTAGCGCACATGGGAGGGGTGTATATCTGAGGATTGCAAAGAGTGGAGGAAGTAATCTAACATGTAAGCATTCTGGAGCTAAAGACTGCCTTCCTGGTCCAAAAGGCATTTCAGACACAGTTGAAGGAGAAGACAGTACAAATACAAGCGGTTAACACAAACACACTGTTCTATCGGAACAAGAAATCTGTTCCCTAGCAGTTGTTTTGTTATTTTAACGATGGCCTGTCTGGCTCCCAGCACACTTGCCTCTGAGAGGGGGTCGTTCACAAAAACCGCAGCGCCGCGGATGGTTTACTGCTATTCCAGCTGTGGAATCTATCACGTGCTTCGTGGCACTTCCCACAAGTGCTGTTTCCAAGTGCCCAGAGACCGCAGAAACAAGCTTCGAAGCGCCGCTTTCTACTAGTTGCATTCGTCGGTCTCGGAGCTATATACCAATGATAGCAACACATGGGTTCTGAATCCACGAGTGTCTTTTAAAAGTAATTTATATTACGAGTCCAGCCCAGGAAGTCTGACGTAATCCACCCCAAGGAGAAGCAATCAGCTGGGTAATATGAACATGGCTCGAAATGCCCCTTGTAGCCCAACGCAGGCAGCGGCTAGACAGACACTGTGCAGAATTATTCAAAATCCGCTCTTTAGGGCGTTCCAAAGCAGCCATGTATTGTTGGATGTAAATTGAAAACTAAAACACGAGCTGCTGAAGCATGGGTTAAATCCATGCAGGGTGATAGCATGTATCTGGGGTCATTTACACACCGGAGGTCACGTGCCAACATGCCTCACAGCAAAGTACATCAGGGTCAGAAATCGTACATTAAATCAGCATTATAGGAGGCAGTGTGTAATAAAGGCCTTCATATGCGCACGTATATATGAACTGTTGCGTGAGTTAACGTGAAACAACGAGCTAATGTCGCAACAGCGAAAGCGTAATCAAAATTGTAGGAGCTACAAACTTAAAATAAAACGCTGCAATGTGGGCAAGCAAAAGCGACAAGAAGATCTGAAAAGGCACTTAAAAAAGAATGAACCGCTGCGGTGTGTTGAAAGAAAGCCAGATGAATATGGAAGCAAGCAGATTGCAGGCAGCGAACGCAGAACAATTTAACTAAAGGTGTGACGGAGATAAATAGGTTGCAACATGTTGCTTTTGTAGCTAAGATTCCGAAACTTACCTCCCACACAGTAAAGAAAGTAGTAAACAAAGTGCTGCACGGCATGTGTGACAAATTTAAAAACCACGCGACTGGCGAGATGCAGCGAAACACAAAAGTGAAACCGATACATATGACACACAATTAACAAAGCCCTGTCGAGTCCGCCGTGAGCAAAAGGGACGCCGTGCGCTTGCACAATGTCCTGTCCGGGCAGGCGCGGCAAACAGGAGACAGGGAGGGAACAAACATGCCTCCCTTGCAATCAAAAGCGAGCATTTTTGACGCGCGCCAATGAAAAGCATGGGTGGAGCTTCCACCCCGCTTCCGAAGCAAAGCCGACGACAATAGATCTCGCAAGCGAGCAGCGCATGCGCTGCGTCGCTAGGCGAGACCTAAAAAGGGGCCATCTTAGCGTTCCAGCAAACGTGCCAACAAGGGACATACACAGCAGCCAACCTGGTCATCAGTCCACACCTTCAAGAAACCCTATTGCGTGGACATCCAGATGAACAGAGTGTCATAAGTGGGTAAGATAATGCTGAAGCATCTGTTCACAAACTCAACCTCATTTAGACACCACCTCCAAAACCAGAGATACTGCTACAAAATCAATGCACATCATGTGAGTTCAGCAAAGGATTCATGCTGCAAAACAAAATGGTTTCTTACCAGTTTTGCAGCATGAAGAGTTTTCTGGATTCACATGCGACCCTTCACCTCCCCGTAAAATGAGAAAGTACAAGCAGGGTTGCACATTGTGATACCCTAAATCATTGAGACGCATACACAGTCGGAGGTTACCAAAAAGGAAAAAAGAACCTGAAGATGGCAACCACACACAGAGGCTTCCAGGGCACACCTTTGATGTCACAAGAGAACAGACGTAGCAGCAAATGACTACAGACGACCAGCAAAAAAAAAAGCACAAAAAAAGAGAGAAGGAAAAAGCGGAGACAAAGAATTCCAGACCCAACCACTAGATGGTCGAATAATGCACCAAATTGAATTCAGAAATCTCTGCAATACTACTCCTACTGGTTAGTAACCATTTTGTTGTAGACTGACTGTGGATATTGTCCCAGTATCTGATGCTTTACTGTTCTGAGACTTCATGCCTGGAGGAGGACTGCCAGGTTCTTGGGTGACATGCACACTCAAATTCTTAACCTACCATTTGACAGCCATCGTCTCTCTTAGAGGCAAGGTATATGCTTCTCCCGAGTGAATGAAGCAGAGTAAAGCCACAGCCAGAGATTGAGAATGATCTTAATTAGTAAAAGATTTTCACTTGACATTATAGGAAACGAAGAGGCTAGGGCAATGAGTTTGGCAGACAACAGATTCTAATAGCGCCCTTCAGCAATAACTGTACCAATATCGAAACTACTAATGCAGAGGCTCTGGCACTTTCTGGCAATCTAAAATGTTGTGGTCTTCTTCCACGCCAACATCCAGTAAGCCCATTTGATTTGTACTACTGTACGGATATCCACTTGCCTCGTTTTGTTTTTGTACTGGCACAGAATAATCTTTTGGTTTTCTATTTGATGAAATTGTATTATTCTTTTCTACTTGTGAATAAACTACCCACTGTCCCAACCTCTGCCCTCCCTACACAAACCTAATGGAAGAGATCATTTCTCTTTTGAGCAATAGAATTAGTTCCATTTCCAGAAAGCCCTTGAGAACTACTGTAGGTAGTTCCTGATCTCCGAACAGGGCGGGGTTCTGAGACCAATTCTGGGTTTCAGGTTTCTGTATACATTTCTAAAAAAGTAAATCTTCAGGATGCTTATACTTTTCCATATTTCCTCTGTGCTTCAGTGCCAAGACTGCCTGGTCTTGCTTGGTTTGCAGGATGCTAATTTCCTCACACTGCTAAGTCTTTAATTCAGGAAAGCTTTGAGTCCTGGTTGACGCCCTCATTTCCAGTTTGCAGTTCAGTCTTACTTCAACCCCGATTGTTGTCACCAAAGTTATGGCAGTGGTGGTACCTTTCCTTTACCCTTATGTTGTAGACTTGCTACTAAAACCAAGCCCCCTCGGCCCCCCTGTCCTCCCCCCATCCACAATGATCTTTTCTGAATCTTAAGGTTACACCCACCCTTTTGCACAATCCCATGTTCTCCTCAACCAAGACAAATACAGTAACGCCTACTCAGACACTTAACTTTATATGGACTGCATTAGCCACCTGACAAATTAAGGCTTTTCCACCAACAGGTAGGTTAATAAACATTCAGGGGATAACTCTCAGACCCCATGTTTGTCTTGCAGGTCTTTTGACCTTATCTGTGTGTTCCTAGTACCTCATGCACACCTTTATATGGTACACCTTTTTAAGTTCGCAGGAGAATCAATGTTACGAATACCTGAAATACCTGATGTACTGGTCACTCTGACACTGAGCTCTTTAAACTGGTGGACAGCCCCACAAAATATCTACAAAGGGATTGCCATTCCATCGTCCTTTATCTTGGGTCACTTCTATGACTGATGCATTGCTTCTTGTATGAGAAGTCTATTTTACTACCTGATCTTAAAATGTGATATGGCTTTCTGAGACGAGTAACCATCATATAAACCTTTTGGAACTAAAGGCTATTTGTTTAACCCTAAAAGTCTTTGTACCATATGTTTGGAAGAGGCAGGTGCAAATTCTGACAGACAGCACATGCTCGATACACTAGTTGAACAAAGAGTGGTATGGTTACCAAGAAACCCTTGAGCTGTGGTGGTCCATCGACCAAGACATTGGGTCTATCAGCAGCTGCTATGGAGGGGAAGGAACCTCAGTGGCAAATTTGCTTATTCGTTTGTTGTCAGACAAGAATGAAATTCGGCTGGCTAGTTGGTCAATCAGATTTTCACCAGGAGGGGCACTCTCCATATGTATCTGTTTGCAACAGCAGTCAACAAAAAGTGATTGCTGTTTTTACCTCCCTTGAAGAAATCTCTCCGAGATGCTTTCAGCATTTGTCAGACTTTCGACCTGCATTATACTTTCCCTTGATTCCCTCTGACACAAGAAGGTTCTTCAGATTCTGAGGTTTATGGGGTTTTTCTTTCAGTTAAAAGGCCTACTACCAGAGCTATATACTCTAGTAGTTGGACAGTATTTGCTGCAGGTGGCTATATAAATCGAAAAAGTGATGTTTCTGTCATCCGACCATCTGTCTTATCTTTAGCTCAGAAAGGGCTTAGTATAGGTATAGTGAAAAGGTTATCTGGCAACCATTTTGGCTTCTCTGTTTTCTCCTGGACTCTACTGTATTTCAGATCCCAATTGATCTTTGATTTCTCAACAGATTTAACCTGTTCCTTTTGTGGCAGCCCAGTGGAACTACAATTTGCTTCTAAATGTACTCCTGAACAGTCATTTGAACCACTCTTAATTTTGCGATGATAAGGTTTTCTCATGGAAAACTGATTTTCTTTTAGCCATAACATCTACTAGACCAGTTTGGGAATTCCAGGCGTCCTCTGCCTCTCCACAAATTACTGTTTTCCATAAAGACAGTTTCCCTTAGGGAGAAGTCTTCTTTCTTACCAGAGGTTGCTTCTGAATTTTCCCATGTTACCGGTCCTATTGATAACCATCTTTGAACCGTCCTCCTCAATTTTCTATATAGTATAAACATCTACATTGTCTAGATCTCTGTAGAATGAGTCCACACATTCACAAACGTGAGTTCTGTCTAGTAGAGGATAACGTTCCTGCATGGTTTTTTAGCTTTCGTTTGGGTAATGTAGTGAGGAAACACTGTCTATATCGGTGGTCTCCAAACATTTTTATAATAAGAGCCACTTATGTTACATGAAACTATCCGGAGCTACTCAAAGTTTTAGCAATAGAGAACACCGTAGGCAAGATTACAAACAGTGATGGCTTCTCTCCTTCAGGCAGGGTTGCCAACAGTAATAACAATAAACTTTAGTAATTTGGAATGTCTGTACATGGGTAATGCAGAATTACGATAGCTGCAATGCCCGTGGCACAAAGATGATAGTAGTAAAACTTTTACTAAAGCAGCATGATTTATCATTCAAATATCGGCTATTAATACAGTGTGGAAACGCAACAATTTTTCTCTAGACATCAGCTTATGAATTCGAAAAATGCACACACTAGTTTCAAATACATACTTTCAATTTTGGGGTACATACCTAATTCAATCAAGCAAAAGCATCTAATTTAGTAGGCTGGGCTTGCACATAGGGGAGCTACTTACTGGTAGTTTGAGAGCTAAACGTTAGAGAAGCATGGTCTAGATGGATTTTGCTTACTGACTGAGATTTGTTGATATTTGGCTGGTAAACCGGCACCAGGGAGCTTTGGAACTCAGTCTACTAGTCACAGCATCAAATTCTGGTCTTCTGATGCGTGTTCCCTATGAGCAGATGTGCATGCAGAAACCTGGTCTTCAGTGAATACATTCACCAAGCTTTAATGTTTGGTATTGAATAAGACTCCAAAGGGCACTCCTAGCATCAGTCATGTCTGAAAATGTCTGATTCCATTCTCATGCCTGGCCACAAGCGTTCAGTTGAATAATCTGCAAAAGCTCCTGTTTCCATACAAAAGATCTTTTCTGAGAGTAAGTAACCTGTTATTTTACTCTTAAAACTGAGCCTCTACTGCCAAATCAGGAACCACACCCTTTAAAAAAATGAATTGTGAGGCGATTGTTCTCTGTGTAAACATGCATGCTGTGAAACGCGGATTAGAAGAATAATCTACAGTCACCTAAAATTTAGATGGGCAGTAAAGACCTGGCTGCTTTCCTAGAGCAGCTCAACTGGATGCAACCCATATGAACTGTTTGTGTGTGTGTATAGGTGAGCTGCTAGCCTGTCCTTACATTTTTACTTCATTTTTTCTTTCAGTACTGCACTGTAACATGCCGGTTACAACGCAATTAGAATGTAAATATTTATTTTTTGTATGCAACATCGCTGCCAGCACCCTTGTAACTACATAATAAAAGTTGTAGATATTATTTTGTGAGAAAGCACTCTTGTGAGAGAAGCCCTCTTAGCCTCTCAAGGGTTAGGAAAGTGCTATGTGAAATACCAGTGTAGTGCAGTATTTTAAGTACTGACGTGTGCAGACATCCGGAACAAGTCACTTGGTTTGGGTGGGCTGCAAGTCTGAGGCTGTATGGGGTACCACCAGTTAGAGACCTAAGACTGCTCCTCCCTTTACACCTAAGTCCGGGATGCCCAGTTTAACACCAGTGTGAACTCTTCAGTGGGATTATTATATAGGTAATGGAAGGGGTATGTGGGATACATTATCATATCTAGCGTCTTCTGATTACCCATTTGCTTTATTCTTTGAGCGCTCTGAGCTCACCTGGTGGGCGGACAGTAGCCTTTAACAAAAACTCTAAGTAAATAGATGAAAAAAAGAATAGGAAGCTCAGCCAATTCCTTATATGTACTTGTCAGTTCGTATCCATTGTATCCAAAGCCTGATTCCAGTCACCAAAGTGTGACCCATTTGAGTGTTGTGTGAAAGTTTCACAGTCCTTTACAATGCTTATTAGCTTCAAACAAACAAAAAATGTTAAAAATGTTGATCATGCATAATTGGTTGTACAGTCCTTTTGAATTCTTACTCTAATATATGTGCACTCCCCACTTTGCTTCGACATGGCGGGTTATGACCTCCAAAATGGGGAAGCAAAGTACTGAGGACTCGATCCTTTCAAGTAAAACATCTGATTTGTGGCATTCAGTTTCGTACTGTGATGGTTTCTGTAGGAGGTGATGCGAGTAGTGAGTCAGTCCCACTTTTGTCAGATGTGTATACAAGGAGGGCAGGTTCTTTATGACTTAGAAGTGTGCTATGATGTAGACCTTGGATTACAAGTAATTGACGTTCCCTTATGGATCCTAAGATCTTCATTGATGGGTAAACACATTTTTAGAATAGAATAACAAGATCATCCCAAGGCTTTGTCTTGAACAGAATACGAACATCAGGTCACCTAATGAATTAAAGAAAAGAGATCTTGAGCAAATACGTTTTTCAGAGTAGCTTGGCAAATATCCTCATTATCTCTGGCATCTCAGTCTACAATATGTTTTCATTCACAAATGATCAACATAGCACACACATGTTGCTTGTCCTACTAAAATACTTGTCAGCCAGTGGTCTAAAAGCCCTTCAAAACCAATCATATGAACTACAAATGATTTATCACACATGAGAGACACATTCCAGGTTCGGAAAATCCCAGCGTGCGTCTAATCTATACATTCCTCTGGGTAATGCTGTACTTTGCAACCCCTTGTATGTCTATAATGCACTCCCACAAAGGAGATTCCACTCTTGTTGCTACATAAAATTCCTGCACAAACAATTCTGAATCTATTGGTGATACTAGCGCTGAAGAACTGCCCGAACAGATTACCAACTTGTTTTTGTTTTCCGATGGCTCGTGCTATTATCTAAGTGCCCCTCCCTCCCCCTCTGAGAAACCTCCCTGCAGTGTGCAATGCTGTGGGAAGTCCCCTGGGCACTGCTGTTTCCAAGATGGCAAAAGCAGTTCTTCTGTTGTCTTGGCAGCACAGGTGATTGGTGTGCTCCCTGTGGTATTTGGATGCAGTGAAACATTAAGCACTGCTCTGTTGCGCAGAAACATGTGAAATCCAAGTTGTACTGAAATGTAGCACCGAAAGAGCCTAGATGGAATAATCAAAGCGGTTCAGTCTTCTCTTATCCAGAGGTGATCCATATAGAGGGAAGCTGTAGTTTGAGAGTTCATGGAGATTAAAATCTTGCTTTGGAGGTGTAAGATGCAATTGTGTTTGTGTCGACATACAAAATACTTTCACTTTAGAAATAGGTAAATTATGTTTTCCATGGAGTATTTCACAATCCTCTTTTTCTGACTATAGGATACCTTTTAGTGAAGTGAAAAACTGAACAGAGTTGTGATGCCCTGCTCCTTTATTGTATTTACAATAGTTTACATCACTCTAATCGCTATGGGTTTTTCAGTGCTCAGTGTGCTAACAAGAATATCAAAGGCAATAAATATATGCTTAGCAGGTTCCTATTACAGAAAACTGTCCTAAAGAGCAGTTTTGAGCCCTCTTAAAGAATAAGCAAGTTCTCTAGCTCCCAAATTTTCTGGGGTGGACAGGCAGGATGCGATCCAAAAAGAGGATTGCACAACATTCCCTACAGAATCAGTATTTTTGTCCCTACAATAAGTAGTGTAGATTTGTTTCTCCGAAAGGTGGTGAACTTGAAGGCCTGTTTTCTGCTTTTTGTGAATTTGCTACATTTGTTTTGGGATGTGTTTTCAAATGTAAAGTTTGTATGTTCTTTTGATAATCTTTGTGATTGTGTATACCTACTATTAACAGATTTCAGTCGTGTCATAATGTCCTGTGCTTTAGACATTTGGAGTTATAAGGGTAGATGGGGTGCTCACAGTATATGAGGTACTAGGCAAATCGTGCAAAGAAGTCCTGAGTTTCTGTGTGAGAAGGCTAGAGCAGTGCTTCCTGGTGTGAACACCAACATAGGTAAGATGTGGAGTATCTATTTGTGAATAAGGAAAATTAGAATTCTGTAATTGGTCAAATATGGGAAAGTGCTTCATCGTCTTGGATAGCAACAGCTTTTAGGATCCGATTACAACAGTATGTTCATCTGAGTGTATGGAAGCTTTTTGTTGAATCATTTTATCATGGCTTCTGGATGTGGTTGTGACGTTCTTGTTCAAAGTGCAGTAAGCAACACTATTGATTTGCGCTCGAAGTAATAAGGCAACCCGTTTGTGGGATCAGGCTAAGTGAAACTGGTAAAAGAAAACTGAAAAAATACCATTGATTACCTTGTATTTTTAGATCATAGCTTCCCCAGTGAAGAAGTTTCCTTTTTGATTGATACTTATAACCCCATATTCCCCACCCTTTAAATATGTACCAGGCACCAGACTGGATCTGAAAAACTTGACAACAGTGCTCCTGTATGCTGGCAGGTGGTGCTGTGTGGTTCCGCACCTCCCTGGAAGAGATGGAGCAGAACCGCAAATAAGCACCATGTGTGGGAACTTGTGTTAGTTCCTTTATTTCTACGCTTTCAGATGCCGATCTGGAGCTCTGCTACCATCTTTGGTCTACAACCGCTAAACATTTGTACAGTGTGATAGGGAATCATGTCCCCTCCAAAAGCTGCAGGCTTCATACCGTGCCGCCACCACTGCAGGAAACAGATGTCGGTCACAGATGTGCTTGAGGTGCGTCTTTGGTGGCTAAGCTCCAATCTCGACTCTGCCGTGGGAAAGGGTGTCCTTTCACACCCGAAGGCCATCGAGGACTGAGTGGCAAAGCTCTACATCATGAGCACAAGAAGAGGTCACGGTGGAAGCACAAGTCTCATGCAGCCTGGTCTTTGTCACAAGGTCTCTTCAGTCCACTTCCAACTCTCGTCGTGTGCAAGTTCAAGTCCAAAAGCAAACCTAAAATGACAAAGTGGGACTGTACCCCATTCTGCCACTTTAGTTCTAAAAGAAGGGGTGAGGACATCCAGATGAACGTTTAACCCATTCGACCTATCCTATTTTAGAGCAATTTCCTCAGTTGATCCTGATGAGCTCAGAGTTCACTGTGCCGTTGACTTCGCAGCTGATTGCACCCTTCAGGGATACAATGCTGCAAATTTGCAATGCAATACCAGCACTCTCTGAGGAGCTGCAGGGGCCTCCAGTCGGTTTACCACTGTCTGGTCATCCCCCTTGCAACCCAATCCTGGACCTGTATTGGTTCTGGCACAGTCTTCCACACCAACTCCAAGATCCATGCCAGTTCCTGCTGCACTGATCCCAACTACAATGGCAAACACTTATTCCAAACAAACCTCTGGCCTAGCACGCCCAATGTTGCACCATGAGATTATAAAAATGCAGCCGGTTGTCATTTAGCCTTATTCTAACCTGACGCCTCAACAGCTTCAAGAAGCTGCAGCTGTAAGCAGAAGCTCCATTCTGTTTTTGGCTCTGTCCCTTGGCAGGATGCAAGTAGGAGCCCTTGGTATACTGATGTTGAAGAGGAGGGTTATGCTCTGCTCCCTACTCATACTGATGATGCATTATATCTAGACCTACCAGGGAATTGCACCCCCCCCCCGAAAGAACTTAACTCCCCACATGGACAGGACCACCAGCAGAAGAAAGTGCTTTTTGGGCACTGGTGGTTGGGGATTGCTGAAGTGCTGGAATTGCAGTTGACTCCATAGAAACAAAGTCAAATCTTCTCAGAGATTCATAAGCCCGGACATACAACTTCTGACCATCGTTTCCTTATAAAGATGGGCTTGCGGACACTGTAATGGCTACATGGTTAAAACCTTGTTTTTACTCAGCAGTTAGCCGACCAGTATCCCGGTGACTTAGACCTGTGTCTATTGACCCAGATATTTTGGTTACCTAAGAGCCTCATTCTGTAAGCTTCCAATAAAAGGGTTATCCTGACCAATCCCTGGACAGGTAGTCCAACGGACTGACGATTGAACCATTTGGCAAGAGATTGTTTTCATCTGTGATTTTGTCCCCGAGGTCCTTCAACGCTGAATGCTTCATGGACGGATACACAATGCTCACTAGGACACTGCCAGCAAGGTCTTGCCAGCAGTCCCAGACTATCTTGGAGCTATTTTGGCATGGACAGGATGCAGCAACGTTTGTGATTCTTGTTGGCCTAGATACTTCATGTTGCATTGGCAGGGCTGTTGGTATCAGCGTGGCCATGAATTTTTAGGGGATGTACAAGCGAAACATTGTTTACAACGCATGCGATACATCGCATGCCATTACAACGCGGTCATTACAACGACCGCATTGTTACATCGCAAACCATTACAACGCAAGTCGTTACAACGACTTGCTGTAGGGGGCAGAAGGTGTTGGATTTAAAATCCAACACCTTACCTACTGTTGCACAGACTGGAGTTTGAATAGTAAATTATACTATTCCAAAATCCAGCGCGCCCCCTACACCAAGTCGTTGTAACGACTTGCGTTGTAATGGTATGCGATGCAACAACGCGGTCGTTGTAGTGACTGCTTTGTAATGGCATGCGATGTATTTGCATGCGTTGTAACGTGGCCGATTCGATGTACAAGCATTGTTAATTGACATGCCCTTCGATGGGTCCAGGCTTTTTGGGAAAAGACTGACTCTGCTCTAGAGAGAGTCAACGATCGGCCGAGCCACTGCACAATCCTAAGTACTATTGACACAAGCGAAACAATTTTCCCGCCAGTTGCGTACGTTCCTAAGTTACTCCAGGAGGTTGCCTATAGACAGCGGCTGCCATCCAAACTAGTGATGCAGGAAACACCCTTTTGGGCCAGGCAAACAGTATGCAGGGCAGCAGGGATAAAATCACCCAACTCCTTCATCCCTTCTGCATCGGCAACCAAGCCGCTTTAGTTTTTCCTTGCGAGCTCACCCCAGGCTGATGGGGGATGGGATCAAACATTTCCTCCCATGCTGGAAATAATTTGAATCGCACAAATGGGTCTTAAAGATCAAAAGGGTTTAGGCCCTACTCTTCATTTCTTCTCCACCCCATTTACCTCCCACAACAGAACGAACTTTGGGGGAGCACTTGCAAGTACTGACACAGGAGATACTTCGTTTGCTCTCCAAAGTTGTGGGTACCGGGCTCTGAGAAAGGCGATTGATGTTATTCCTGCTGGCAGACCATGAGTGACTTCTTCAGGGAGTGAGGCGAGTCCTAGTAGAATCTGTTCACCACTGCTGAGAACAGACAGTGTCTGCGATTTTGAGCACTAGAATTTCCTCCAAGGCTTTTGCTAAGAGACACATTAGGCTAGAATGGAGTGCAGGGGTTCTAAATGTTTTCCCAACCATCCCTCTCCTATCTCAAGTATTGAAAAAGGGCAGGAAAAGACCCATCTCAAGTCCTCTTGATTGCCCCCACTGTGCCAAGAGAATGTGGTACCTGGAGCTTCTGAGACTGAGCATCTACCCTCTGATCAGTCTTCCACCTTGGGAGGACCTTTTGTCTCAGCAAAATGTCAGGGTCCTGCATCCAAGGCTTCACAACTTGGACTTCTGTGCATGCAGATTCAATGTGAAGTTTGACCTGCCTATCGATTCCTTGCTGGCTAGACTTTCTGAAGTAAGTTTGTGTGCACTTTTGTTGGTCCCGCAGGGACATTCAGTTGCAACTGGTAAAGGTTACTTCTAATTCTTGTGTTTTTTTCTGCGTAAGCCAGGCCGGTCATCTTTGTTCGGATCACCAGCCATTTGTGATGCCTAGGTGGGTCATGAACCTTGTCTTGACCTTTTGATGTGCATGCTCTTCGAGCCGGTACACATTAGTTCCAGATCTTTGCTCAGGAATCAGAATTCTCATTTGTGTGCTAATTAGCACCCCCGCTGGTTACTCTGACAGATTTTGGCAGCTGAAATCCGCTGATATTTATTGAGGGGAGAGTCAAAAACCCTGAAATAAATCTAAATCTGTCATTTTGTGTTTTGAAAACCCTGAATAGAAGGTATTTAGCATATCTAGTGTACCTCGCCCTATTCCACCTATCATGTAATCAAGACCTTTGTGTGCATCCAGCAGAGCCACATTTCAAAGCTTTGGTATGAGGAGCATTTAGTAGAGTTCAGGGTCTGGATTTGTGCCTTCTTCAGACAGGACAACATTAAAGTGTCCCTTCAAATCCACAAATCTTGTATGTGATGTAGAAGGCGGCCCAGGGGGTTCTTTGCTTCTGGCGGAAGCCCCTCACATGAATCAAACAAGGAAGGGGACCCAGGCTACATGATAGGGAGCGGGATAGGGCAATCAACAAGTAAACAGAAGAAACACCTGCCTCCCCACTTGCGCAAAATCAAAATGTCAACAGTCCACAAATATTCTTCTATAAATCTATACATTGTTATTTATTAAAGCATAACTCCATAATCAAAATTAAATAACTTGTAATGCTTAGTCATGTTTATATCATAGAATATACATCACATAGTAAAAAAACTTGTTTTCTTTTATTTCATTCTATTACTCCCAGCCATCCTTCATTAAAAACCAAATGCATTCATACCACACTCACTCCCCTCAAACATCTCATAAAACCAAAAACATTTTACTACATGTGTATAGGCTGTGTCAACAGAAAAAAAAACCCTGTATTTTTTTCTTTTTCTCTTTATAGTTTTCCAAAGCATACAATCTTTGCATCTAAACACATATGGATATTATATGCATATATAAATATTCACATCATCCAATTGATCATAACCAATAATGTCTTCTGATCCGTATAGCTTCTTACGTTTTAGGCATACGTCCTTGTTAAAAGGCTGTTGTGACCACCGTTAATGTCCTCTGGTCAATCAGCGATATTTAAATCGTGCTGACATGCGTTTCGGTGTAACACGGCAGACGCTGTGCACCGTATTCATGGCACACACGGACCACAAGAGGGTCCAAAGGACGGCTGGGGCAATAATCAGCGACCTCGGTCGTCCATATCCCATGAGGATAATCAAATGCAATTAAATACTAAATCCTTAGAAGATGGCTTCTATGTGACCAGATGACTCCGAAATAGACGAAGTGAGGAGGATTTGCCCTTTTGTAGCATCAGTATATGAAATACAGAATGAATGGCATAGTTGTGATTAATTCATATGCTTTGGAGCCATATTAACCTATCATCTCCTATTTTTAAGGAGAAACTAGATAGTCCGCATAAAAGAGAGAAAGGCATTCTTTAATCGTGAGCCCTATGTATTTTTTATTTTTATTTTACGAACTAACTTTATTAATGTTTTTCTTGCCCACAATATTTTCAAAAAGCAATATCGTATGTCAAAGTGAAATACAGTATTGGCATGCATGAGCAATATTATACATTTTATGTGGAACAACTGAAATGGAACAAGAAGAAAAAGAAGAGTAAGAGCAGAAGAAACAAACAAAGATGTAACAAAAACAAACGGCTGCGATAAAGGGAGTAGGAATATTGTCCTTATGAAATCTTCAGGTCTCCATCTGCTATTCGGGTGATACAATCCCATCATAAATTTGGTGACCATGTGTGTAGAACTATTTTAGTTGTGGGGCAGAACCTCCATGTCTAATGGTGTGGGCTGCGGTGGTGGTGTCAAAATAATTCCTCTGTAATCTGCCCAGCACTGCCATATGCGTGTGTGTTTGTAAAGGCAGCCACGAGCTTTGAAGACAGGCTCCTCCAACCAGATGCAGAAATCTAATCCTCGCTTCCATACCCCCGATAGGGGTGGGGATGGTGCCTTCCAGGAGCTAGCTATGTCGCGTTTAGCTCAGTCTTACCTATGAACAATAAATGTCGTTTAAATCTCTTACCCCCTATGGCCTCTGTAATGTGTAGTAACGCTAGCCGTGGTGTACTTGGTATGACCCAACCCAGCACATCAGCCAGACATCTATTCACACCCTTCCAAAACCTTTCAAGAACTGGGCATGTCAACACTGTGTGTATAAAGGTGGCCTCCTCCACTCCGCAACAAAGACCTATTGGGGAGGCAATAAGACCAGCCCTGTGAAGCCTCAATCAAGTAAAATATGTTCTGTGTAGGTATTTCAACTGTATTAATCGTAGTCGCAAGGAGACAGCATCCCCTCGAGTTGACTCCAACGCCTCCCTGCAATCATCATTGTCGATGGGGCCCAGATCTGTTTGCCAAGTTTCCCTAAGGGATTCCAGTGTTGATGCACTATGAGTGACTAGTGTTTGATATATATTAGATATTTTGTGATCATCCAGGTCACCCATAAGGAGCTTCCCTTCCAGTAGACTAAATTCGGGAAGGGGAGTAAGATCCCTGAGATGGGGATTAATTGCATGAGGGAACTGGTATTTGTAAAACCGGGTGCGTGGAATGCAATATTCTTCTTGGAGGTCTGAGAAGGATTTTAGAGAGAAACCCTGGAGAACATCTGCTAGTGTGGAGATACTGATTCGGTCCCAGCCTTGGAACCCTTGTAACTGTTGCAGCTGTGGAAGAAGACGATTACACCATAACGGGGCCTCACCTGTGAAGACGGTTCAGCCAACATATATGGCGAAGAGATTGACGCCATATTGCCAGTACCACTTTGGTAGCCGGGGGAAGAGCATGGGAGTTGGCACGGCCGTACAAGTATTTATACAGTGATGGATCGCTGTGGGAGTGCGGGCCGGATAAACAGACGCGGAGGCTGTATATAGTGGGTCAGAGGGAGTCTTTTATTTAAAGATTCGGTGATAGGGGATGCGGGTGCCCCTACGGGACTGATGGTCTTCTTAAGGATTCTTCTTCTTTCCGCGGGCCCTTCTCCTTCAACGATGTTCTCCTCCTGTTTCTTTCCTTCCTCTGATCCCGGGACTCTCCCACGGAGGTACATAGGAGGGAAGGACAAAAAGGGAGCAGCAGGTCACCTCTAAAGGACACGTCTGTACTTTGTACTACACCCGTCACCACACTCGGTGGGTCTCTATAGACGCTCTTACTCAGGACCGGGATACCAGTGAGGAAGAAGGGGGGGTTTCCTTGCGTGAGGGACGGTTGAGGAAAGGTGAATAGTTGGTCGTGCCGGGTTAAGGTTCACTCACACTCTCTGAAGGACCGTCGCACCCGTAACCGATCACCCTAGTGCTACGTGAGGGGGCAGGTGCTCTTTTTAACAAAATAATGACTTCACTCGTGACCCTTCCCAACCCTTTTGTCACCCACCTCCCGCCTCCCCCCTCCCGCTTCCTTTCTCTGTTAGTTACTCACCGGCTCCGCCGCAACTCTCCAGAGTTGCGGCCGCTCTCCAGCCTCCTCCTGTGGGGTCCACCACTCTTCGCACCATTGTCTCGTCTTCTCCTCCGTAATCCGCGTCTTCCTCCTTCTCTCTCCGCTTCTCCTGTTCCTCGTCTCCTTCACTCCGTGTCTTCTTCCTCTCTCCGGCTATGTCGCGTCCTTCCTGGTTTTCCTCGGTCCTTTCACTTCCTCGAGAGAAGTGCTTCCGGTGTCGATCCCTCCTCCTTTGGTCGCGTCATCCGGAATGAGCGACTCCTGTGTGGACAGAGTACAGGTAGGGGGCGGGGTTATCCTTGTGGATCTCGTAACTGGGCTCGTATTCCGTGACGGGATCACCGCCGGTAAGCTACTTCTGTCGTTATGGGGTGTCCTTTTTGGCAAACGAGGTGTCCCGACTTGTGCCCCCTCACATCCCCTTTCCCTTGCTGTCCTTCTAGTAGGGTTGGTTTCCTGAGGATAACGGGAGAAAAAGTCCATGTTTCCCTGTTCAGTCCCTTTACGGTGTTTGGTTTGGAATCTGAAGGGCTGTAGGGACAAAAACCAGCGCAACACCCTTTCATTGTTCCCTCTATTGCGTGCCATCCATTCTAGGGGAGCATGGTCTGTAAAAGGGTAAATTCACGTCCCTCCAGGTAGTACCTCAGGGAGTCAATGGCCCATTTAATAGCCAGTGCTTCTTTCTCGATAACAGCGTAGTTCTTCTCACGGGGATATAGTTTCCTACTCAGAGGACAGGCTTCTCTTCCCCTCGCATATTTCTTTGGGATAGTACTGCCCCCAGTCCCTGTTCCGAGGCATCCGTCTGCAGGATGAAGGGCAAGGTATAATCGGGGCTAGCTAACACTGTGTCTGATGTCAGGGTCTCCTTCAGTGCTTCAAACGCCTGGGTTACTGCAAGGGTTGGGCCCCTTAAGGGGGCTCCGGTGTTCACTGTTTTATGCAAGAGGTCTGTGAGGGGGGCTGCTATCTGGGAGAACTGGGGTATAAACCTTCGGTAGTACCCCAACAATCCCAGAAAGGCACGGAGATCTCTTGCAGACCTGGGAAAGGGTATCTGGGATATCGCCATTAATTTGGTTTTCTGGGGTTGTATAACTCCTTCCCCTAATAGGTAACCTAGGTATCTCACGGTTTGGGCGGCCAAATGGCTTTTGGCAGGGTTGATTCTCAGACCATGTTCCCCCAGGGCTTGTACGACTTTGTATAGGTGAGCAAGGTGTTGTTCCCATGTTTCGCTATAAATAACGATATCGTCAATATACGCCCCTGCATACTTTTCATGGGGTCGTAGAATAAGATTCATGGTTCGCTGAAAAGTAGCGGGTGCCCCGTGTAACCCGAAGGGTAACACAGTGAACTGGAAGAGGCCATCCGGGGTAGAGAACGCTGTTTTTTCTCGGTCTTCGCATTTCAGGGGGATTTGCCAGTACCCTTTACATAAATCGAGGGTACTGATATATGTGGCTCTTCCTATGCGTTCGATCATCTCATCCACCCTCGGGAGGGGGTAGGTGTCGAACTCGGATATCTTATTTACCTCCCGGAAGTCGATACAGAAACGCACCGAGCCATCCGGCTTCGGGACAAGGACGATGGGTGAGTTCCACTCACTCAGGGAGGGTTCTATGATACCCATTTGTAGCATCTGCTGTACCTCTTCTCTGATGGTATTTCTACGAGCCTCTGGTATCCTATACGGGCGAAGTAGTACTCTCTTCCCTGGAAGGGTTTTAATGGAATGCTCTATCAAGGTAGTCCTCCCTGGTGTGATAGAGAATATATCTTGTAGGGGCAGTAGGGTAACGTTTAGTTCGTTTCTGAGAAAGAGGTCTAATTCATCGTCAACACATAGATTGTACAGAGGACAGTGTCCTACCTTTCCTGTTGAGGCTGGAAGGGGTCCTTCCCACTTTTTCAGAAGATTAATATGGTAAATCTGGGAGGTACCCCGATTTTTATCGAGTTCTAGTCTATAGGTGACAGGAGTTACTTGTTCCACTACAATATAAGGGCCCTGCCATTGACCTATCAATTTGTGATCAGAGGAGGCCATCATGAGTAAAACCGCATCCCCCACAGCAAAGGATCTCCCCTTCGTTTTGTTGTTGTACTGGGCTTGTTGGGCTTCCTGAGCTTTTTCCATGTTATGTTGCACTATTGTTCGTTCTTGTTCTAGATGCGTTTTTAGATGAGCCACGTACTCCACTAGTGGTTTGGTATTGTCGGGCTCGGCCTCCCAGTTTTCACGAACCATGTCCAGTAAGGACTGGGGCTGGTGGCCATATAGCAACTCAAAAGGCGAGTACCCGGTGCTCTTTTGGACCTTGCATCGGATAGCATATAAGGCTATGGGCAACATATCTTCCCATCGTTTTGCTTCAAGTGAAAGGAGTTTTTTTAGGGTGGCTTTAAGGGTTGCGTTATACCGCTCGACCAAGCCATCCGTTTGGGGGTGATAGGCCGCCGTCCGTATCTGTTTAATACCTAACAGGGTACACACTTGTTTCATTAATTTGGATACGAACGGGGTCCCCTGATCGGTCAATATTTCTTTTGGAAACCCCACCCGCGTAAAGACAGTCACCATAGCTTTGGCAATGTTAGGGGCATTGGGTTGCCTTAACGCGATGGCCTCCGGAAAGCGGGTGGCCTAGTCCACTAGGACCAGTACATAACGGCACCCACTCCGTGAGGGTAACAATGGTCCGATAATATCCATTCCCACCCTACTAAATGGCTCATCTATAATGGGCAGTGGATGTAACGGAGCTCTAGGGGGTCTGTATCGGCTATTTTTTTTGACATATGGGGCATTCACTGCAATACGCCTTCACCTGCCTATATATGCCGGGCCAATAGAATTTCTCTAAGATCAACCGCTCAGTTTTCTCCTCCCCGAAATGGCCCCCCAATAGGTGACTGTGCGCCATATATAGGACTTTATCCCGGAACGGGGTAGGGACCAACAGCTGAGGGATACTAGTGGGTCCTGCTTTTCTGTACAATAGCCCGTTGTTAACAAAAAAATAGGGACATACATGCAAAGGGTCTTCAACGTCCAGGGCTCTATTCCAAGCCTCTTGTAAGACAGGGTCCTCTCTCTGTGCCGCGTGGAAATTTCGATCGTTCTCCCAAGGGCTCTCGTTTTATCTGTGCGGGGAAGGCAGTAACGGGTTTTCCTTTTTCCTTCCGTTTTTGGTTTTTGGTTTTACGGGACTTGGAAGGCGGCCACTCTGGATTGTCATCTTGTGCAAAAGGGGCGATGGCCCACCAGTCCTTCTCGTCCGGTTTGGTTTCCATAAGCAAGGTGGAGAGGTGTGAATAATCGTTTCCGAGTATCACCTGCTCCGGTAACCGAGGGATAAGACCCACCTTTAAATCCGATCCGGGGTCAGCATCATGTTGAATATGTACATGAGTGGTGGGATATTGTTTGGTATCCCCGTGGACACATTGGATGTTCACAGTCCCATCAACTACTCCCAGCACACCTTCAAGATCCTGAGGTCTCACCACGCTCTGCCGGCATCCCGTATCGGCTAGAGCGGTCATGGCTTTCCCATTCACTGTTATGTCACAGCGATACGGGGTTGAGTTGATAGGGTGCACAAACAACAGTAATTCCTCGCCATGCCTACTTCCATGGGTTCCTCCCTCTGAGGGCAAAAACGTGCGATGTGACCCATGCCCCCACAGTTAAAACATTGTGGCCCAGGAGTAGATGGTCTGAACACCGAGGGCCCTGGGGTTCGAAACGCTGGGGGACCTGGGACAACAGCAACAGGATCGGGTTTCCGCATAATCGACGAACGGGGAGGGCGATGAGCTCCGCTCATACCCGCTCTCCAGGGGGTTTCCTCTCGTCCTTTCTGCGTCTCTTGTGCTCTATTGTAGGCGTTAGCTATCTCCACAGCTGTCTCGAGGGTAAGATGCGCGTGTTGCCTAACCCATCTCTGAATGGGTGGATGGAGGGAAGACAGATATTGTTCCAAATACGCTTTGGCCATGATTTCCTCTTTGGTGGCAGTAACTGGTTTCAACCAACGGTCCGCCATGTCTTTTACGCGAAAATATAGGGCTCTGGGGGTTTCTTGGGGGCCCTCCTTGATCTGTCTGAACTTCAATCTATACGTCTCATCGTCGACCCCTAGTCTCTCCATTATGCACCGTTTAATGTCGGCATATGGGGTAACACCCAATATGTTGGCCGCTTGATAAGATGCCTGAAGTTCACCGGACAGTAGGGGCCCTAGATACTGTCCCCATTTATCGGCTGGCCAGGCTGCGGCCAAAGCCATCCTCTCAAAGTTATTAAAGAAGTATTCAGGGTCTTCTCCGCTCACGTACTTTTGTAGAATGACTGTTGTCCGATTGGCGTCAGCGATCTTCCCCATCGCAGTGTCATGGGACTGGCCTTGGTCCGTAATGACTTGTTGCAGTCGTCCCCGATCGTCTTCGACAATGGTGAGGAACCTCTCCATTACTTTCCAGAGGTTCTCCTGGCTTTCCGCCATCTTTGCGATGACAGCCTCCATGTCTCCGGCAGATCCCACTTCTGACACCACTTGTGGGAGTGCGGGCCGGATAAACAGACACGGAGGCTGTATATAGTGGGTCAGAGGGCGTCTTTTATTTAAAGATTCGGTGATAGGGGATGCGAGTGCCCCTACGGGACTGGTGGTCTTCTTAAGGATTCTTCTTCTTTCCGCGGGCCCTTCTCCTTCAACGATGTTCTCCTCCTGTTTCTTTCCTTCCTCTGATCCGGGACTCTCCCACGGAGGTACATAGGAGGGAAGGACAAAAAGGAGCAGCAGGCTCACCTCTAAAGGACACGTCTGTACTTTGTACCACACCCGTCACCACACTCGGTGGGTCTCTATAGACGCTCTTACTCAGGACCGGGATACCAGTGAGGAAGAAGGGGGGGGTTTCCTTGCGTGAGGGACGGTTGAGGAAAGGGGAATAGTTGGTCGTGCCGGGTTAAGGTTCACTCACACTCTGAAGGACCGTCGCACCCGTAACCGATCACCCTAGTGCTACGTGAGGGGGCAGGTGCTCTTTTTAACAAAATAATGACTTCACTCGTGACCCTTCCCAACCCTTTTGTCACCCATCTCCCGCCTCCCCCCTCCCACTTCCTTTCTCTGTCGTTACTCACCGGCTCTGCCGCAACTCTCCAGAGTTGCGGCCGCTCTCCAGCCTCCTCCTGTGGGGTCCACCACTCTTCGCATCACGTCTCGTCTTCTCCGTAATCCGCGTCTTCCTCCTTCTCTCTCCGCTTCTCCTGTTCCTCGTCTCCTTCACTCCGTGTCCCCTTCCTCTCTCCGGCTATGTCGCGTCCTTCCTGGTTTTCCTCGGTCCCTTTCACTTCCTCGAGAGAAGTGCTTCCGGTGTCGATCCCTCCTCCTTTGGTCGCGTCATCCGGAATGAGCGACTCCTGTGTGGACAGAGTACAGGTAGGGGGCGGGGTTATCCTTGTGGATCTCGTTACGGGGCTCGTATTCCGTGACGGGATCACCACCGGTAAGCTACTTCTGTCGTTATGGGGTGTCCTTTTTGGCAAACGAGGTGTC
>CAWUFW010021424.1:0-121307 GCA_963921515.1 Calotriton arnoldi | reverse complement strand
AAAAAAAAAAAAAAAACAACAATACACAATCGTGCCATGGTGGTAGGGGGTGTGTGTTTGGCCTACAACCCCTATGGGTGGGAATGCTAGTGGGGTTAGCCATCCCCCCCTATGAGTAGGGACTACTGGTAGTGATAGTCATCCACCCCCCTATGAGTAGTGACTACTGGTAGGGATAGTCACCCACCCCCGATGGGTAAGGACTGCTGGTAGTGATAGCCATCCAGCCCCCTATGGGCTAGACAATGCTGGTGGTGGTAGCCATCCACCCCTATGGATGGAGACTACTGGTAGTGATAGCCATCCCCCACCCTAAGAGTAGGGACTGCTGGTAGTGATAGCCATCCACCCCTCTATGGGCTTGAAATGCTGGTAGTGATAGCCATCCACCCCCTATGGGTGGGGACTACTGGTAGTGATAGCCATCCCCCACCCTATGAGTAGGGACTGCTGATAGTGATAGCCATCCACCCCCCTATGGGCTTGACAATGCTGGTGATGGTAGCCATCCACCCCCTATGGGTGGGGACTACTGGTAGTGATAGCCATCCCCCACCCTATGAGTAAGAACTGCTGGTAGTGATAGCCATCCCCCACCCTATGGGCTAGACAATGCTGGTAGTGGTAGCCATCCACCCCCCTATGAGTAAGGACTGCTGGTAGTGATAGCCATCCAGCCCACTATGTGCTAGACAATGCTGGTAGTGGTAGCCATCCACACCCTATGAGTAGGGACTGCTGGTAGTGATAGCTATCCAGCCCACTATGTGCTAGACAATGTTGGTTGTGGTAGCCATCCACCCCCTATGGGTGGGGACTACTGGTAGTGATAGCCATCCCCCACCCTATGAGTAGGGACTGCTGGTAGTGATAGCCATCCCCCACCCTATGAGTAGGGATTGCTGGTAGTGATAGCCATCCAGCCCCCTATGGGCTAGACAATGCTGGTGGTGGTAGCCATCCACCCCCTATGGGTGGGGACTACTGGTAGTGATAGCCATCCCCCACCCTATGAGTAGGGACTGCTGGTAGTGATAGCCATCCACCCCCCTATGGGCTTGACAATGCTGGTAGTGATAGCCATCCCCCACCCTATGAGTAGGGACTGCTGGTAGTGATAGCCATCCCCCACCCTATGAGTAGGGACTGCTGGTAGTGATAACCATCCCCCACCCTATGGGCTAGACAATGCTGGTGGTATTAGCCATCCACCCCCTATGGGCTAGACAATGCTGGTGGTGGTAGCCATCCACCCCCTATGGGTGGTGACTACTGGTAGTGATAGCCATCCCCCACCCTATGAGTGGGGACTGCTGGTAGTGATAGCCATCCCCCACCCTATGGGCTAGACAATGCTGGTGGTGGTAGCCATCCACCCCCTATGGGTGGGGACTACTGGTAGTGATAGCCATCTCCCTCACCTATGAGTTGGGACTGCTGGTAGTGATAGCCATCCACCCCCCTATGGGTTGAGCAATGCTGGTGGAGAGGGATATCCACCCCTATGTGTGTTTTGCATTGCGCTGGTTCGTGACATTTGTTTGTGTGGTGGGTGTCTGACTTACCGTCAGCGTCGTACGCGTCGGTTCCTGTTGTTGATCCGGTCATAGATGTACAGTACAGGGATGACCTGCTCGAGAGGATTCATGGTTGGTTCATCTCGTAGGCGTAGATCGGTGGTTCGTCTCGTAGGCGTAGATCGTGTTGAAGCGCGAATCATTCCTGATATACTGCTCTTCCGGATGCTGTGACGTGCTGGAGGTGGTGACCTGTTCGACGCGTAGGACATACGCATCGTACTTTGCCGGCCGGAAACTGTTGTGAAAATTGCTTCCGGGCGACTCTATTCAGCATTTGCGGATCCGGCTCGTACGGAAAATGTAGCTGGAATCGGTGCGCACGTGTCGCTTGGGATTTGGGCACATTTGCGCATCGTACTTCATCGTTCGGACGGACCGGCTCCCGGGACGAGTAGGTCGTAAGGTAACGCTACGGACAGCTGTCCGAGCGAGATCGGAATCGGCCCCTTAGGGTTGACTTTTGTAGGTGTCTCCATAGGCATTGGTTAAAATGGTAATAGCAACCCTGGATTGCTGTATGTGCGTAGCATTTAAGTATAGAATTAATCATGGCTTATTCAAAATCAATAATTATTTTCTGAGGAAAATAATTATTTGTTTCTTGTTTGATTTTGTTTAGGGTTTCAAGGTAGGTAGAATGTTGTTTATTGGGGAGTTGGGTATAGATAAAGGGAATATTAGTATTTTGATACAGACCATGGACTGTGTATAACTGATAAAATGGTTTGGGACAAATTTTGAAAGTCCCATCCATCATCCATGTGTCGCATTGTTGTAATTTGAGTAAATTGTTTGCAGTAGCAAACATAATGATTCTTTTGTCTTTGCATATATTATCAAATAGTATAAATGGTTCATTATTGTGGGTTATACTTAGTTCAGGGGGAATCTCTACCTCTTGAAAGATTTTAGGGGCACGTGTGGTAGTTGTAGTGGCTTTCTTTTGTCTAGCTATTGTTCTTTTTAACGAATCAATAGATGGTAATTGGCTAGATGCATGTTGGGGTACTGTTAGTAACTGTTGTTTTAGTATTTCTGTGGTAGGTCTATCTGTACTAGTGCTAGCTTCTTTTATTGATTCAAGAGCATCTCTTACTTCAATCTCAGTTACATTTGGGGGGTGGTTATGCTCTTTTACAGATACAACAGTGGTTTCTTGTGTTATAGCTCTTCCATAACATTTGTTCGAATAATATTTGCTACATTTCCAAAACACTTTTAAACCAGTTTGTTTTTCTTGTGTATATACATAACCCATGTAACATAATAACGTCTTCCCTTTTTGAGACATAATAAATTGTGTGCCTTCAGTCATGGTGGTATTTTTAGTGCTAAGGAAAATATATATAAAAATTAATAAAAATAATACAGTATAGTTTTTTTATAAATACATATAAATTGCTTTGGATATACTTACAATGTTGATGTAAATAAAAATGCTGCTGCAATTTTTTCAAGCTTGTATTTTGGATTTGGTGAAGATGTTTCTGTTAGTAGGAAAAAATATAATTTTAATACTTTTGTTATTTTGTGTTGTAGGTGGTGGGGAAATTGTGAAAAAGTGGCTCTTTGGGTGGGTATTTTAGGGAGTGGTTTAATACAAAAATATCATATACTTACTTTCTTTGTAGCTTTATTGTTGACGCTTTTGTAGTATTTTTTGGCTGCTTTAAAAGATATCTGTAGAGGAGATATAAATTTAAGAGAGAGATATTAGTGCATTATGTTTTATATATAAATGTTGGTGAATACTAGAAGTAGTATTATTTTTAAAATGCAGGGGCATATTAGCAAGAAGAGGCGATAATCATCGCTAACCCTGCTTAGCGTGATTTGTTTTATCGCCGGCTATCGCTGGAATATATCGCCACGCTAACGCTATATTAGCAACGATTAGCGCTATGGCGATGAATATTCCAGCGATAGCGGGGGAAATGGGCCAACATCGCTGAAAAACCAGCGATGTTGCATGGAGAAGGGAGAACACCTTGCTGATACGACCCTGTGGTCGTATCAGCATAATCCACCCCCCATGTTAGGTATGGCTAACACCTGCTAATTGCAGATGTTAAATAAATGGCGATGACCCCGGTTAGCGCGACTTTTCACGTCGCTAACTGGGGCCATGGCCACCTTGCTAATAGGCGATAGGCCTGTTAGCGAGTGTTTCCCAGGTTTGTTCGTCGGGAACGCCCACTCTGCATGTCATTAGCGATAAATATCGCTGACATGCAAAGCGGTAAAAAAACGGGCGCTAATGGCCGCAAACTGTCGCTAACTGCTGTTAGAGACAGTTTGCTGATAGGGCGATATAAATATCGCCACTTTAGCGGCAAAAAGTGCCGCTAAAGCGGCGATAGTGCCCTTGCTAATATGCCCCGCAGTTTTACTTACTTAGTGCAGTTCCAAAGCTTTTTTCTGTAATGAAAATCTGCGTTCTGGAAGCAATCTGGCAGAGTTTCCCCTTATTTTTTCTTGCAGGTTTGAAGTGTAAATTAAATATAAATTTTTTGTTATTTATATAGTGTTGATTTAATTTATAGTTTTCTGTTATTGGTGTATTTAATTAGTGTGAGGTTTTCATTCGTTGTTGTTAAATTTTTGTTTTTGTTTTGGCAGTTGGTTTCCCTATATGGCAAACGCTAATTAAGAAGTTGTTAATGCGAATTTTTTTTTTAACTGATTTCGTTAGTTAAGTGTGTTTTACATTGCTTTTAATGTTAAATGCTGTATGCATTATATTTAATAATATTTTACTTTTTATTTATTAGTGTGTTTTGCTAATATTTTATATTTTTATATGTTTATATATTATAAAAAAATTGTATTATATTTATAATGTGTGTAGTGTAAAAATACATTTTGGTTTCAAGATATGTTCATTTTAGTCATCTCCACTCTATACAACTCTACTCTATGCCACTACACTCTACACAACTCCACTCTATGCCACTCCACTCTACGCTATTGCACTCTAGGCTACTCCACTCTACGCCAGTCTGCTGTAAGCAACTCCACTCTATACCACTACGTCAATAAACTTTATGCCACTCCTCTCTATGCCATTCCACTCTACACCACTCCATTCTATGCTATTCCACTCTACACCACACTACTCTACACCACCCCATTCTACACTATTCTTCTCTACGACACTCCACTCTACACCACTCTACCGTACACCACTACTTCTATGTCCCTCCACTCTTCACTATTCCACTCTATGCCACTCCACTCTATACTACTCCGCTGTACAGTACTCCACTCCACTAAATGCCACTCCACTCTACATCACTGAACTAATGCCATGCCTCTCTACGCCACTCCACTCTATGCCACTCCAATCCAAGCTATTCCAATATACACCGCTCATCTCTACACCACTCCACTCTACACTATTCCACTCTACCCCACTCTACAGTACACCACTCTTTTCTACGCCACTCCATGCTATTCCACTGCAGGCCGCTTGACTCTAGTCTACACCACTCCACTCTATGGCACTCCCTGTATGTCAATCCTCTTTATGCCACTCCACTCAATGCTATTCTTCTCTATGCCACTCGATTCTACTCAACCCTATGCCGCTTCACTCTGCTCTATTCCACCTTACGCCACTTCACTGTATGTCAATGAACTCTATGCCACTCCACTCTACGCCACTCCATGCTACGCTATTCCACTCTACGCCACTCCAGTGGAGTAGCAACATTGGAGTGGCTTAGTGTGGAGTGGCATACAGTGGAATAGTATACAGAGTGGAATAGCGCACAGTGGAATAATGTACAGTCGAGTGGCAGAGAGTGTAGTGGAGTGTGGTAGAGTGGACTGGCATACAGTGGAATAGTGGGCATAGGAGTGGCGTAGAGTGGTGTGGTGTAGAGTGGAGTGGTGGAGAGTGGAGTGGTGGAGAGTGGAGTGGCATAGCGTGAAGTGAGGTGTACAATGGAATAACATTGAGTGTATTCGTGTACAGTGAAGTGACGTCGAGTGGAGTGCCAAATAGTGGAATAGTGTAGAGTTAAGTGATGTAGAGTGTGGTGCCTTTGCAGTGGAATAGCGTAGAGTCTAGTAGCTTAGGGTAAGTTGAAGCTGCATACAGTGGAACAGCGTAGAGTTGAGTACAATGGAGTGGTGTATACTGGATTAGCGTAGAGTGGAGTAGCGTACAATGAAATGGGGTACAGTAGAGTAGCATACAGTGGAGTGGCATCCAATGAATAGATTAGTATGGAGTGGCGTACATTGGATTGTATGCTACTGCACTGTGTAGTACAATACGGTGGAGTGGCGTAGCGTGGAATAGCATACAGTGGAGTGTTGTAGAGTGGAGTGGCAAAGAGTGGAGTGGTGTAAAGTAGAATAGCAGACAGTGGAGTGGTGAAAAGTGGAGTGAAGTGTGATAGAGTGTAATAGCGTACAGTGGAGTAGCATAGAGTGGAGTGGATTAGAGTAGATGCGTACAGTGGAGTGAGGTAGAGTGTAGTGGCATACAGTGGAGTAGCATAGAGTGGAGTGGTGTAGAGTGGAGTGATGTAGAGTGGAATAGCATTTAGTGAAGTGACATACCTTGGATTGGCATAGAGTGGAGTGACGTAGAGTGGAATAGGTAGAGTGGAGTGTCATAGAGTGGTGTGGTGTCTAATGGAAAATCATAGAATATAGTGGCTTAGAGTGGAGTGACATACACAGGAGTGGCGTAGAGTAGAGCAGGGTATAGTGGAGTGGCATACATTGGAATAGCGTACAATAAAGTGTTGTAGAGTTGAATGGCATACAGTGAAATAGCTTAGAGTGGATTGGCATATAGTGGAGTGACGTAGAGTGGAGTAGCATACAGTACAGTGGCGTTCAGTGGAGCGGCATAGACTGGAGTGGCATACAGTGGAGTGGGGTAGAGTTAAATACCATACAGTGGAGTTGCGTCCAGTAGATTGGTGTCCAATGGAATAGCATAGAATGGAGTGTCATAGAGTGGAGTGGCAAACAGTGGAATAGAATACAGAGGAGTGGCGTATAGTGTAATAGCATAGATTAGAGTGGTGCAGAGTGGAGTGGCATAGAATGGAGTGTCGTAAAGTGTGGTGCTTGAAACAGACGTACCGTGAAAATGGGTGAACGGAAGTAGATGTAATGTGGCAGGAATATAGATGTAATTTTTGGAAGTATGTATAAATCATGGAAGTAGTCTGAAAATACTAAGGGCCTTATTATAAGTTTGGTGGTCCGACCGACTTTACTGTACGTCACTCTACTGTACACCGCTCAACTCTATGCCACTCCACTCTATGCTATTCCACTTTATGCAACTCTCCTGAAAGTCACTGTATGCCATTCCACTCTATGCTATTCCACTCTATGCCACTCTACTCTATGCCACTCCACTATTCACAATTCCACTCTATGCTACTCCATTCGACATCATTCCACCCTAGGCCACTCAATTTTATGCCACTTCACTCTACGCCACTCCACAGTATGCCACTCCACTCTACGCTCTCCCACTCTGCGCCAATGAACTCTACGCCACTCCACTCTACGCCACTCCAGTCTACGCTATTCCACTTTATGCCACTGCATTCTAGGCCACTCCACAGTTTGCCACTTGACTATATGGCAGTTCACTATGTGCTATTCCACTCTATGCAACTCCACTCTAACTCTATGCCATTCCACCACTGTACAGCATGCTACTCCACTGCACACCACTCTACGTTACTCCACTGTATGCCACTTGACTGTACTGCACTCTAGGCCACTCCACTCTGCGCTATTCCACTCTACGCCACTGCACTGTATGCCACTCTACTCTATGCCACTCGTCTGTACACTATTCCACTCTATGTGACTTCACTCTATACCTCTCCACTCTACACCACTCCACTCTACACCCCTCTACGTTATTCCACTGTATGCCACTCGACTGTAATGCAATCTAGGCCACTCCAATCTATGGTATTCCACTCTAAAACACTCCAGTCTATACCACTCAACTGTATGCCACTCTACGCCATTCCACTCTATGCGACTACACTTTACACCACCCCACTCTATGCTACTCCACTTCACACCACTCAACTCTACACCAATCCCCTCTACGCCACTCTACTCTCTGCTATTCCACTTTACGCCATTCAAAGCTACTGCACTTTACGCCACTCTACTCTATGCCACTCCACTCTATGCTATTCCACTCTATGTGACTTAACTGTATACCACTCCACTGTACGTCACTCCACTCTGCACCACTCAGCTCTATACCACTCCACTCCACTCCACTCTATGCTATTCCACTCTAAACCACTCTACTCTACACCACTCAACCGTACTCCACCCCAGTCTATGCCATTCCACTCTATACCACTTCACTCTATGTTATTCCACTCTATGCCCCTCCACTCTACTCTATTCCACTCTATGTCACTCCACTCTATGCTATTCCCCTTTATACCACTCTACTCTATGCTATGCTATACCACTCTACGCCGCTCCACTATACGCCTCTCTTTGCTACTTCTCTCTACGCCACTTAACTCTATGGTATTCAACTCTATGCCACTACACTCTACGCCATTCTGATATATGCCACTCCACTCTATGCCACTCCAGCATACACCATTCCACTCTACACCACTGTACTGTACGCCATTCTATGGCACTTCGCTCTTCGATTTTCCACTCTACGCCACTCAATTCTATGCCACTCCACTTTACGCCACTTCACTCTATGGCTCTCAACTTTGTCACCCCTCTCTACCCAACACCACTCTATGCAACTCTATTCTACGCTATAGCATTGTATACCACTCGACTCATCACCACTCTTTCCACTGTATGCTATGTCACTATACTAGGCACCCGCCACTATGAAGGACATGCCGGCTATTTTAAGATAAACAATAATCGACCCTGAAAATTGAGGGAACTTTATCTGTTGCCAGGAGAATATGAGCCAGGATATTTCGAAAACATTACTTTGAAGCCACATTAATGTAGAATTGGTGAGAACCATTACGCCCTTCACGGAGAGAAGTACAATAATATAACAAAAGGATCGCACTTTTTACGACTTTGGGACCCTATACAGGTACCCATACAAGAACCTTGTGATACATACAAGTCAAGGAATGTATTTTTAATCTTGGAAGCCCAATTAAGACGTGTGGATCAGCAAAATCTTCCTTATCCCTTTGCGTCCTACCTAAAAGGCCCCAGTGCACTTTCCGAATTAGCGCCCAGGAATTTCAGAAAACAGAATTGCCTATAAATTAATGAATATATACGGAAATAGATAAAGTTGAGACGGTTCCCTGACGAAGGCAACCTGCCGAAACGTGCATACCGCCAACCCTCCTTTCTGTCCATGAACCATCTGGACCCTGTTTTAAACACGTGTGACAAAGTGTTGTACCATATATACAATACTACTGTACTGTATGACCTTTTTAACAACATGATCATGTTTCATACGTCATAGTCTGTTTGATGCATTGATGATTCTAATGAAATGGAAATGTTTTGATACTAATATAAAAAAAAGATAAATATCATGAAAATAAAAAGATTTTTGATAATATACACGCACAAATTTGATTAATTATATGTTGTTCTGATAGATTAATAGTCTTTTGAACATTGTATACTTGGATCTAGCTTGTTTTTCTCCCTTTCATGCTATGCCACTATACGCCACTCCACTCTACACCATTCCACTCTGTGTCACTCCACTCAATGCCACTCAACTTTATGCCACCTTACTTTACGATATTCCACTGTACCACTCCGTTTTACACCACTCCACTGTATGCACTCCACTGGACGCCACTCCACTCTACACTATTCCACTCTACACCACTAGAGTGTACACCACTGTGCAGCACTTTACTCTATGCTATTCCACTCTACACCAGTCCACTTTATTGCACTCCACTCAACTCTATGGCACTCTTCTCCACCCAACTCCTTGCTACGTCACTCCACTCTATGCTATTCCACTGTATGCCATTCCACTCTATACCACTCAACTTTACGCCACTCCAATCTATGCCACCCCACTCTATACTATTCCACTTTATGCCAATCCGCTCTACGCCACTCCACTCTACGCTACTCCACTCTACACCAATTCACTCTATGCGACCCCACTCTAAGCTGTTCCACTGTATGCCACTATGCGATTCTAAGCCACTTTACTCTACTCTATACCAAAGCACTTTACACCACCCTATTGTATGCCACTCCACTCTATGCCACTCCACTTTATGCAACTCCACTTTATGCCACTCCACTCTACACCTCCTAGCTCTATGTCACTCCTCTCTACCCAACTCCACTTTATGCCACTCTTCTCTACGCTATTGCACTGTATGCCACTCGACTCATCGCCGCTCTATATCCTCCACGGTATGGTGTTCCACTCTACACCACTACACTTTATGCCATTCCACTCTATGCCACTTCACCCTATACCACTCCACTCAATGCCACTCAACTTAATGCCATTCCACTCTACGCCATCCCACTCTACGCTATTCCACTCTTTGCCACTCTGCTCTACACCACTTCACTGTACACTACTTCACTGTATGCCACTCCAGTCTATGCTGTTCCACTCTATGCCACTTGACTCTGCGCAACTCTACGCCACTCCACTCTACTCTATGTCACACCACTTTACTCCACTCCAGTCTATGCTTTTCCACTGTACGCCACTCCGCTGTACGCACTCCAGTATACGCCATTCCACTCTACACTATTCCACCCTACACTACTGAAGTATACACCACTCTGCTATTCCTCGCTACGCCACTCCACTCTATGCCACTCCACTTTATGCCACCACACTCTACGCATCTCAATTCTATGCCGCTTCTCTCTACCAAACTCCACTCTAAATCACTCCACTCTATACTATTCCACTGTATGACACGCGACTCTTCGCCACTCTATGCCCTCCTGTGTACGGTATTCCACTCTATGCCACTACACTGTATGCCACCCCACTCTATGCCATTCCATTACACTCTGTACCACCCCACTCTACGCCACTCAACTTTATGCTACTCCACTCTACACCACTCCAATCTATGCTATTTCAATGTACACCACTCTGCTTTGCCCCACTCCAGTGTCCGTACTCCACTATATGCCACTCCACTCTGCACTATTCCACTGTATGCCACTTGACTCTATGCAACTTCACTCTGCGCTATTCCACTGTACGCCACTCCAAAGTACTCAACTACACTCTACAGCACTCCACTGTGCAACACTACACTGTGAGAAACTGTCCACAACTGTACTCTATAACACTCCACTTAACAATACTCCACTGGATGATGCAACACTCTACAATTTGAAACACTATTCTATTAAAAAATAAAAACCATTAAATTCAATGATAAAATGGAATGTTAAAACTTAGTTATAGTTAGGAAAACTTTATTTATTATTTCCATACAAACCAAACTGCACAAACATTTCAAATTCTAAATTTATACTTATCCCTTAAATTTATAATTTAAGCACCACCTTCAAATGAATTCAACTCGCACAACACAGAGTTGTCAAATTGCTATCCACACTACATTAACTATAACTCAACACTCTACCATGGACAATGTTCTCACAGATGATCTCATTTAGGATGTCATAAGTGTTGGTGTGAAAGCTATGATTTCGCATATTATAAGTGATGTAATATGAAAGAATTTAAGCAGTGCATTGTAAAGGAGATAGTTAATATATTGTGGTTTGAGAGTTGACAACACTGTGTTTGGAGGCGCGCAAGTTATAGCAATTTGAGGGTAGTGTGTAAATTATAAATTTAAGGTATAACTATAACTTTAGAACATCTAATATTTGTATAGAAAGAATAAATAACGTTTTCCCAACTATACCTGAGTTTTAACATTTGTTTTTTTCACTGAATATGTATATTCTCGCCCCACCGCCATGCACAGTTTTGTCATCAATAATTTAATTGCAAATGTTGCAGTGACATTATCAATGATGTCATACAAGATGTCATGAGTTATGTAATATGTTAGGTAATTAGCAGTGCAAGGCGAGGGCGTGGGTTATAGTTACCTTTGGGCATGAGTTATAGTTAGTTGAGAAAACTATAACTGGTGAATTTCAGTGGTTTTGCACATTTAAAACGGCATGGTTTGACTGACCTTTTCACCTAACTATAACAGCACTTTAACCTGTGTTTTTTTCAGTACATTTTTCGTTTTTTTAAAACTTAAAGTAATATTTCATTACCATATGTAAAGCCAACACCCCTGCTGCATGGTGAGGGGGTTGTCCACACCCTTCATCCAACCCCCCTTCCTGGACAGCCACCCAGCCACCACACGGGGGTTGGCTGCAGGGCCTGGCCTGTGAGCTGCGTTGGCAGCTTGGCCCTGCCTTAGAGCAGGTTTGGTGACTTGGCCTGACCTTTGAGCAGCCAGCCGTGTGCCACGCATGGCCTTCTGCCACACCAAAATATAACACCAATAATTTTAATAAAATACATATTTCATGAATTCACAAAATGCAATGTTTAATCATTTGTATTAACAAAAAAGATGTTTTATAAAGCTGTGCTAAAAAACGTATCTGTGCCACTTTCTGTTTAGATCGTTCTTATTATTACACTTGTGGGTGAAAAATGTGAAAGTAAATAGTCAAAGACATTGTTTTAAAAAAAATAAAAAATAAAAAAATATCTTTCAGTATTTCTTTTAACATTTTTCAACCCAAGAAATGCAATTTTAAAAACAGCCACTAGAGGACCTTGCATCTTTTTCTATACAGCTACAGGTCACATAAAACGCAGCCTCTGAATCAGCCCGTAGAGACTGCTACACTCCTAACTGTAGAGCAGATGCTCCAATTTGGGAGTGCCTTAAAAAATATTGTAAGATTTCCTGGAGACATCGTTTTAATGACCCAGGAGACTAACAGTTTTTTTGCTGTTGCTGGGGGCCTGCTTCACTTCCTGCATTCCCCCCGACAACAACAAACAAAAATGCTTGGTGGTGCCCCTCCCTATTCCGGGGGCACCACGAAGCTTAAAAAAATTATAAAAAAGCCCTCGAAAGGGCATTATGGGGCACACCATGTTGGAGCAGTGAATATTAAATGAGCAGCTGGTGCCGCACATTATTATTTAGTTTGGTGTCCAGGTGCCCACCCGGCACACCCATTTATCAGATTATTGGGGAGGGGCATGCAGTCCCCTCCCCAAGCCTTTACTGCCCTGGGGACCTGATCCCCTGGGACCTTTATTTTTAAATAAGGGGAAGGGGACAGGGGACAGGGAGCCCCCCTCCCCAACCCTGCTTGGGCCCCAGGGATCCCATCCCCAGGGGGCTTATTTTATTAACTAAGGAGAGGGAGCATGCAGCCCCCTCAGGCTTTTTCGGCCCAAGACCCCATCCCTGGGGCCTATTTTATAAATGAAGGGGAGGGGAGTGGGTACCCCCCCTGAGCATCCTTGGCCCCAAGGAACCCATTCCCCAGGGCCTTTCTTATAAATAAAAGGGAGAGAGGCATGCACCATACATTGGAGTGGCCCACCATGCACTTCCTTAGAGTGGAATAGAGTACAGTTGAGTGGTACACACTGTAGAGTTATACAGTGGAGTGGCATACAGGAGAGCAGAGTAGAGAGAAATAGCATAGAGTGGAGTGGCGTAGAGTGGAGTTGCATACACGGGAATAGCGCAGAGTACATTGGTGTAGAGTGGAGTAGTGCACAGTGGAGTGTTGTAGACTGGAGTGGCGTATAGTGGATTAGGGTACAGTGGAGTCGCGAATGAAGAGTGGAGTGTCGTACATTGGAATAGCATAAAGTGGAGTGGCATACAGGAGAGTAGCGTAGAGTGGAGAGGCATAGAGTGGAGTGGTGTAGATTGGAATTGGGTATATTGGAATGGCATACAGTGGAATACAGTACAGACGACTCGCATACAGGGGAGTGGCGAAGACTAGAGTGGCATACAGTGAAATAGCATAGAGCAGAGTAGCATACACTGAAATAGCATACAGTGGAGTAGCATACAATGAAGTAGCATACAGTGGAGTAGCATACACTGGAGTACCTACAATAGAGTGGCATAGATTGGAGTAGCGTAGAGTGGAGTGACATAGGGTGGCGTAGAGTCTGGTATAGTGGAGTACCGTAAAATGGAGTGCCGCTCAGTGTAGTGGGGTAAAGTGGAGTGGCATGGAGATGAATAGTGTAGAGTTGAGTATAGTTGCCTACAGTGGAGTACCATATAGTGGAGTGGAGTGGCATAGAATGGAGCAGGGGAACAATGGTGAGGGGTACAGTGGAGTGGTGTAGAGTGGATTGGCATACAGTGTAGTGGTGTAGAGTGGAATAGTATACAGTGGAGTGTTGTAGAGTGAAGTGGTGTAGAGTGGAATGCTCTACAGTGCAATAGCATACAGTGGAGTGAGGAAGAGTAGAGTTGTGTAGAATAAAGTGTAATAGAGTGTAATAGCATACAATGGAGTAGTGTAGAGGGTAATGGCGTAGAGTGTAGTGACGTACAGTGGAGTGAGGTACAGTGTAGTGGCATAGAGTGGAATTGCGTATAGTGTACTGGCATACAGTAGGGTGGTGTAAACTGGAGTGGCATAAAGTGGAATATTGTACAGTAGAGAAGGATACACTGAAATAGCATACAGTGGAGTACTGTAGAATGGAGTGGCATACACTGGAGTGGCATAGATTGTAATAGGGTACAGTAGATTGGCGTAGAGTGCAGTGGTGTGCACTGGAGTGGCGTACAGTGGAGTGGTGTACAGTGGAGTACCATACAGTGGTATAGCATACAGTGGAGTCTTGTAGAGTGTAATTGCGTAAAGCGGAATACTGGAGTGGCGTAGAGTGGAGTGGGGTACAGTGGAGTGCAGTAAACTGGTATACCGTACAGTGGAGTGGTGTACAGAGGAAAATAATACAGTGGTGTTTTGTAGAGGGTAGTTGCATAGAGTGGATGGCATACAGTAGAATAGCAAACAGTGGGTTGGTAAAGAGTGCAGTGGTGTACAGTGGCACAGCGTATATTGGAGTGGGGTATATTATAGTGGCATACAGTAGACTAGCATAAAGTGGAGTGTCGTAAAGTGGAGTGGAATAGTATATAGTGGAGTGTCATACAGTGGAATGGGGTAGAGTGGAGTGGAGTAGAGTGACATAGTGTAGAGTGGCGTGGCCGGAGTGGAGTTGTGTACAGTGGAATAGTGTAGAGTGAAGTAGCGTACAGTGGAGTGAGTTGGAGTAGAGTAGGTTAGAGCAGAGTGGCATACTGTGGAGTGGTGTACAAAAGGAATCGCGTATAGTAGAGTGGCGTACAGTGGGATGGTGAAGAGTGGAGTGGCATAGAATGGAGTGTGATAGAGTGTAATAGCATACAGTGGAGTAATGTAGAGTGCAGTGGTGTTGAGTGGAGTGGACTACAGTGAAGTGAGGTATATTATAGTGGCATACGGTAGAATAGCTTAGAGTGGAGAGTCGTAGAGTGGAATAGCATATAGTGGAGTGGTGTACAGTGAAGTGGCATATAGTGAAGTGGCGTACAGTGGAACAGCGTACAGTGGAGTGACATAAAGTACAGTGGCGTAGAGTGGAATAGCATATAGTGGAGTGGCATACAGTGGAGTGGGGTGGACTGGAGTGGCGTAGAGTGGAATAGTGTAGAGTGGAGAAGCGTACAGTGGAGTGGCATAGACCGTAGTAGCATTGAGTGAAGTGGCATAGAGATTAGTGGCATACAGTTGAGTGGTGTACAGTGTAGTGGGGTGGACTGAAGTGGGGTAGAGTGGAATTGTGTAGAGTGGAGAAGTGTACAGTGGAGTAGCATAGACCGTAGTAACATCGAGTCGAGTGGCATGGAGTAGTGTGGCACACAGTGGAGTGGTGTACAAAGCACTAGCATATGGTAGAGTGGAGTACACTGGAGTGGCGTGGAGTGGCATAGAGTGGGATAGCATAGAGTGGAGTATCTTACACTAGATTGCGCACAGTGGAATAGTGTAGAGCCGATTAGCATACAGTGTAGTAGCATACAGTGTAGCGGCATAGACTGTAGTGTCATACAGTGGAGTGGCATACAGTGGAATAGCGTACAATGGAGTGGTTTACAGTGCAGTGGCATAGAGTGGAGTGTGTTAGAATAGACTGGGGTGCAGTGGAATAGCATAGCTTGGAGTGGCATAGAGTGGAATGGCATACAGTGTAGTAGTGTAAAGTGAAGTTAGGTACAGTGTAGTAGCATGCAGTATGCAGTGGAATAGCATAGACTGCAGTGGCATAGAGTTGAGTAGTGTACAGTGGAGCGGTGTACAGTGGAACAGCATACAGAGGAGTGGGGTAGAGTAGGGTGACATGCAGTGGAGTAGCATAAAGTGGAATAGCATGGAGAGGAGTGTTGTACACTGGGGTAGCATAGAGTGGAGTTGCGTAGAATGGATTAAGGTACAGTGTAGTGGGGTACAATGGAATAGAGTGGCATAGAGTGGCATAGAGTGGGGTATATTGGTGAGTTGTAGAGTAGAAAACCATAGAGTGGAGTGTTGTAGTGTGGAGCAGGGCAGAGTGTACTAGGGTAGACTATAGTGGAGTACAGTGTAATAGTGTAATCTAGAGTGGCGTAGAGTAGAGTGTTATAGAGTGGAGTACAGTGGAATAGTGTAGAGTGTAGTGGCATAGAGAGGAGTGGCGTAGAGTGGAGTAGCATAGCTTGGAGTGGTGTAGAGTGGAATAACATTGAGGTTACTGGTGTATAGTGTAGTGACATAGGGTGGAGAGGCATAGAGTGTAGTAGTGTAGAGTAGAGTGACAGAGTGGAGGATAGTCCAGTAGAATAGCATACAGTGTAGTAGTGTAAAGTGTGGTGACATAGAGTAGAGTGAATTGGCATACAATAGTGTACTATGTAATAGCATACATTGGATTGTTGTGGAGTGGTGTGGCGTATAGTGCAGTGGCATACAGTGGAGTGGTGTAGAGTAGAATGGCGTGCACTGGAATAGTATGTAGTGCAGTGGTGTACACTGAAGTGGTACACATTGGAGTGTCATAAAGTACAATAGCGTAGACTGCAGTGTCATAGAGTTGAATAGTTTACAGTGGAATACCGTACAGTGAAGTAGCGCAGAGCAGAGGGGGGTACACTGGAGTTGCATAGACTCAAGTGTTATAGAATGGAATGGCGTAAAGTCTAACAGCCTACAGTGGAGTATTGTAGAGTGGAGTAGCATAGAGTGAAGTGGAGTGGCATACAGTGAATTAGCATACAGTGTAGTGGCGTATAGTGGAGTGGCATATAGGCTATTAGCGTAGAGTGTAGTGACATAAAGGGGAGTTGGATAGAGTGGAGTGGCGTACAGTGGAGTGTGGTAATTGCAACAGAAATAAAGTGAAGGCGTGTGTACAGATGTAGATGTAATGTGTCAGGAATATACATTATGAGGTGTAAATGGTAATTTTTGGTAATATGTGCGAATAGTGTAAGTAGGTAGGATTAAAGTTTTCATTTTTTTAAATTTAGTTATATAGTGTGTCGTTGTATACTGCCGTAATTCCCCAGGGTAACACGGTGCATGCGGATGAGAAGTCAGAATGTGATTGGCTAAAATTATACATTGCATGGACTCCTTGAAGGAGAAGGAAACTGGATGCTTGAGCACCAAGGAAATTGATAGAATGTATGCAGTAAACTATTTTTTGTTTGTGCCGTTGCAAATTTACACAATGAAATGTATTTAATTACTTTGAAAGAAAGAAAGAAAAATAGAGAAACTGTCAACGTGATAAATATTATATGCACGTTTTGTGTAGAAAATAAAAACTGCCAAAAGCCAATACAGGATTGATACACTGCTCCATACCTTCCAACGACCAGGTCCTGACCTTTCATTTACAAAATGTATTCACACTGGGAGTTTATTTGTGCTTTAATGTAACTAATTTGACTAACATACCTGACAGTAATGAGTTTTAAAATGAAATGACCTCTTCACCTACCAACCTCTCACCAAAACAAACATTGGCAAAGCAAATAGATCTTATGCAAGAGCTATTGGCTTTGCCAATGTGTTTTAGCCATGTTGTACACCAGCGTGGCTGCTGTTCAGCCTGGCTGAAAACTTGTGGCATAGACTGGAGGGGTGTAAAGTAGAGTGGCATAGAGCGGAGTGTCGTAGAGTGGAGTATCATAGAGTGAAGTGGTGTAGAGTGGAGTACTAGACTGGAGTTGCGTAGAGTGAAGTGGCGTAGAGTGGGGTGGTGTAGAGTAAATTGGTGTAGAATGGAGTGGCATAGTGTAGAGTGGAGTGTTGTGGAGTGTTGTAGATTGGAGTGGAGTAGCACAGAGTGTCATAGAGTACAGTGGAGTGTTGTAGAATAGGCTGGAAGTAGAGGGAGGTAGAGTGGAGAGATGTAGAGTGGAGTAGAGTGTCATGGAGTGTTGTAGAGTGGAGGGGCGCAGAGTGGATTGGGGGGCCATACAGTGGGGTGGAATGGAGTGTCATAGAGTTGAGAGTCATAGAGTGGAGTGGGGTGGGGTAGAGTGGAGGGGCATAGAGTGGCATAGCATAGAGTGGAGTAAATTGTCATAGAGTGGAGTAAAGTGTTGTAGAGTTGAGTAGAGTGGAGTGTCAAAGAGTGCAGTGCAGTAGAGCACTCCACTCTATGACACTCCACTATACTCAACTAGTAGAGTGGAGTAGAGTGCAGTGGTGTAGCGTAAAGTGGAGTAAAGTGTCATAGAGTGGAGTGGCATAAAGTGGTGTAGAGTGTTGTAGAGTGGAGTGGTGTAGAGTGTTGTGGAGTGTCAAAGAGTGGAGTGTCATAGAGTGTTGTAGAGTGTTATGGACGGTCGTGGAGTGGCGTAGAGTGGAGTAGAGTGTCACGGAGTGAAGTATCATGGAGTGGAGTGGATTAGAGTGGCCTAGAGTGGAGTGGAGTAGAGTAGAATAGAGTAGAGTGGAGTAGAGTCAAGTTTTGTAGAATGGAGTGGCGTAGAATGGCAAAGAGTATCATGCAGTAGAGTGTTGTGCCTCAAAGTTGAGGGGTGTAGAGTGGAGTATCATAGAGTGGAGGGGTGTAGAGTGTCATTGAGTGTCGTAGAGTGGAGGGACATAGAGTTGAGTAGAGTGGAGGGTCGTAGAGTAGAGTAAAGCATAGTGGAGTAGAGTGCCATAGAGTGGAGAGGAGTGCCATAAAGTGGTGTAAAGTGTCAGAGTAGAGTGGCATAGTGTGGAGTGGCGTAGCATTGCATGGAGTGCCTTGGAGTGGAGTAAAGTGGCATAGAGTATTGTAAAGTGGAGTGGAGTAGAGTGTCATAGATTGAAGTGTCTTGGAGTAGGGTGTCATGGAGTGGGGCAGAGGGGAGTAGAGTGTTGCAGTGTGTCGTGGAGTGGAGTGTTGCAGAGTGGACTGGCAGAGGGTGGTTTAGAGTGGGGTAAGCATGGTTTTGTAGTGAGCTGCCCTTTCAGACAACACATTTTAAATTGAAATGACAATCACATTTCAAAAGACATACAGTTTTTCAGATAAAACTATACAGCGCACAAACGATAATGTATGGATAAGGCATCACCAAGTGTATTGATTTGTTTTGATCGGATTAAAATATGTGTTTCCACCACACTTCAGGATTACAAAAAAATGTGCTTCCGTTGTGCCTATCTAATTCTGATATATCCCTAAATATTTGCACAGGTCATTTACAGACATTTAAAATTTGCTGAATGCTACAAAAAAACACCCTACAGCTGTTCGTCTCACATGGGTACCCAGCAGGATTGTCACATATATCCTCTCACTTTGAAGTCAGAGAAAGAAAAGTAAACATCAAGCTACCTGGAAGACAGAACCTGACATTCGACTTCTGTCTTTGAATGCACAGCAAATGTGACAAGAGCAAAATTTAAAGGCCTGTTTACAGAAAGTGAGCACTGGTAGAATACAAGGAGGACGGTGAACAGGCTATACTCCACGAGAGTGATGAAAACATGCTGGACAAACCATAAAGCCAATGATAAGCAATGGGTGGAATGCATTCCCAGGGAAGCTTTTAGAATATCCCCAAGATGTCTTTGCAAACCATACAGCTGTGCTGTCTGGTAGGTTTCGACCTAAAAAGCCCAAAGCTTGCAGAGGATGCCACTGATGTCCTAGAGTGTATTCTCACCCCTGAATGGGCATAGGCTGCTAAGAGCCTCCAAAGACGTGCTGGAAAGCCACTCAGTGCAGGGTTTCCAGCTCACCTTCCCTGCCACTGTGTGATACAGGCTCCTCACCAGGTGACCATGTGAGAGGGGCTTACATCGTGTGACACCACGGCGGCACTGTGTGAGTTAGCCGTTCTGTGTTCATCGCATGTGGACTAATTAAATATAGCCAGCACTCAATTTGTAGGAGGGGCATGCTTTTCCTACCGCCATTCTGCAAGACCTGTTTTCAGGTTGCCAAACCTGCCCCGCCTTATTTGATTTCTATGCAGGCTTGTGCTTCAGTGCATCAAATGATAGGGAAGCAAGACAGCCTTTCCTTTTTGGGATCTGTTCCAGTGGGAGGGACACAGTCTGATGTCAACAAAGGTTTTGCAATCTTAGGCTTGGCAAGGAGGTTCCAATTTAGGCGCACATTCATATGATTCCATAGCTGCTTAAATGTATCTGCTTAATTGTATCTCAAATATGTAAATACTGGTTCAGCAAAATGCAAGTTTCTACAAGTAAGGATTATAGAGTAAACTCTGTGCGTAATCAGGTGTGATTGAGATACACTTCCTTTCTAGGTAGTGCTGCACGCATGAAGACACACCTTACAAGATTGGAAAAGTTATACCTGAAATTTACAAGGACCAGGGGCTGTATCATCAACAAAGTGCACCTGTGCAAACCTTGACTTGCGCTTCAGCTTTTACACACCTGAAGCAGCATTTCCGTCATATATATCACAAATCATGAGTTTGCCGACATGCCCTATGTTGTGATGAGTGCCTCTGCACCCAGATTACATTTCCATTGAATTTGGGCTTGTTTTAGGAAGAAGTGTCTAACTAAAAAAACACTCCCAGTTTAATAAAAGGAAAATTGTGCACTAAGTGATGCAAAATATCATGTACTCATTTGGACTGTATCATGATGGACTTTGCTGCCACAGCACAGAACCGAGCGGCTGTTTTATGCGCCTGCAGTTTATACAGTGAATTGGTTTAACCCAATGTTTCTCTGAGTGAGTGCTTTATTTTCAGACAGCACAGCTCAAAAACAGAAATGGAGAAACCCTGCTCACTGTTTCAGTGCTGTACTATCTAAAAAGAAACTACTGAGAGAAATAATGGGGTACATTGATTCACTTTACGCATTGCAGGCTCATAAAACAGACACTGGGCTCTGCACTGTGCCTACAAAGTCCATCATGATATGACCCAGGGTAACAGGGCGTGTACACAAACTGAAGCTGTATCATGAACGTGTGTGCTGACATCTATTTATAAGGCATTACAATGTTGAGTCAAACATTCTCTGAGTTAGTGCCTGGGCTGCAACATCACAGCTCGAAACAGGGAGAGGTAACTATTGCTCCCTGTTTTCGAGCTGCACTGGCTGCGGCTCATGTATTAAGGACCTGATTATGACCAGCTCCTGCACAGGGGGTGGAATTAGGAATTGTACATACTTTATAGCACCCAGCAATTACCAGGTACAATAACGACCACACCCCGGTACATTTTAGCAGGTTAAACCTGACAGAATTAAACAGAACTAAAGAGCCCAGTAATTACCAAGACATGTGGGACCCGATTCACAAAGGTAAAGTCAGTCGAAATTCTAACTTTACGACTTTCGGTATTCACAAAGAGCATTTACTACTCGTAAATGCCTTTATGACTACCGAAAGTCGTAAAGTTCAACTTTTGGTATTTACAAAGGGCATTTACAAGTAGTAAATGCCCTTTGTGAACACCAAAAGTCGTAAAGTTAGACTTTCGTCTCAGTTTACCTTTGTGAATCAGGCCTGTGGAATTTGTGTAGTATGCACCAAAACCTGCAATGTATTCCCCATTGCTGGGGAAAACGTCAGGGCCATATTTATCATTATATCACGCAGCGCAGTGTGATAGGGCAGTAATGCACCACACTTAACATTGTACGAAACATTCCTGGCTTATCCCAGCGCTGGTGCACAATGTGCTGCCTATAGCCAACGCAGGCACTCTTGCACCATGGTGCAAGGCGCCTGCATGGTTAGCAGGATTGCTTTGTGCAGGAAGGGGAACCTTCATGCTCAAAAACAATCCCCTGAGGCATTTTCCTCGTTCTATCTGGGCTGCAGAATGCAGCACGTATAGAAAGAGGAAATAATTAGGAGAAATAAAGATATTTCTCCTCGTTACGGCTCACCTGGGGAGGTGTAGCATTTTGATGCATTCCCAGATCTACCGCTTATGGCAAATCTGGGAATTTGCCAAACTCCAGGGGTGTTGTGTGGGAATACCCACGCACCACCCATGGAACGCCACCTTGGGGCAGATTAACGCAATGCTGCAATTTGAGCTGCATGGCTTAAATCTATATTTATCAAGCCACTCAGGGCCAAGCAAGGGGGCCATGCGTGGCTTGAGAAATGGTATCTTAAGAGTTGCATCGCTTTTCCCCACCGTTGCGTGATGCAAAAGCGACGCAACCCCTTGATAAATATGACCCTCAGAATATATGCTATTTAATGCACCCAATAAATTCTGAACTCTAAGGTGTCCGGTTTTAAAGGGTAGGATAAATACATAATTCGCGGTGCAGTGCCTTAAAAATAGGTGCACAGCTGATCTCTGTGCAAGTACAGACCTTCTTGATAAGGACCCTGGAGATTAGGCATATTAATGTGAAACACACAGTTTGCTGTGGTGCACAAGAAAATGGGTAAAACTATGTTGTTCATGCTACCTCTTTAGACTTCGGAAACAGCAATAGATTGGCCCATACTTTGTAGTACAAACTTCAAGTTAGCCAATCAGGGCGGTATCATGATGGCTCTGCACAGAACCAAGGGTTCACCGCCATCGTGCGCCCATTCTCCGCCCGCCAGATAAGGATGGTGAGCGGTGTGCTGGCGGACGGAAAGTCCGTCCGCCACAGGTCCGACACAGGCAATCGTTACGATTGCCTGTCGGACCCGGCCAGCAAACCTAGAATGGTGGCGGTGCTTAGCAGGCAATGTCCGCCACATTAGGATGCTGCATTCCGGCAGCCTTTTCATGGTGGTTCCTCCGCCATTCAAAGGTTGGCGGAGATTGACATAGGGGGCCCGTTGCGGGCCCCACTTGTGCAGGGGCACTTTTGTTTTGTACTTGGGGGGCACCACATTTCCCTGCACCAGGTGGCAGGCACCGCATGGTGCCTGCCACGTAGTGCAGGGAAATGCACAACATGCATTTTCATCATTGCGGCGGGTGCTGCAGCCAGCAGCACCCGCCGCAATGGTAAACATGCACAATGCGACCGCCACAGTGGCGGTTGCATTGTAATTACATGTGCGGGACCACCGCAATATAGGCGTCCGGTCCCAATTACCGGGATGATGGCAGACGGACTTAAGTCCGTCCGCTATCGTAATCACCACCCAAGAGTCTGTTTTTTTTGTTTTTTTGCTTGAGGTGTCTAGAGCCCAAACATATAGCTTGAAATTTCTCCTAGTTAATGCATGAACTTTACAAAGAACAATTCGGAAGCAGAGGCAATCTCTTCTCACTGTTTTTGACTTGTTCTGTTTTAAAGTTCATGCATTAACTCAGAGAAATTCCGAGTTTTATGTGTGAACTTTAGACAGCTCAGCGCAAAAAAAAAAACAGAGGCGCTTGGCTGTGTACAGACATTTCCAACCTAGTTGCTGCTGGCTTCTATCACAACTAAAACTGACCAGCTAATAAAGCGCAGTGCTCTCCATGTCTTCCCTCGTTTACGGATGCACAGTGTTCTGCTGCCTGTTGTCAAGCGTGAACTTTTATGATGTTCTCTCTTCTTAGTTACACTTTTCATACTGGTATTGTGGCATCTCTTATCTTTTCTAGTGCTGCCTCGTTCAAAACCTAGTAGGATGGATCTCTGTCTGGTCAATTGTATAAATAAATAGACTGTAATATCTCAAAACAGAATCTGTATTTCCATCCAACTTTACTAATAAATACACAAAGTATAACAAGTATAACTCATGGTATTTCATGAAAACAATTACTTACAAATTTAGAAAAATTACAAACTTTCACCAAAAACGCTGTAAAATGTTAAAAACATAAACCTTCCTCTTAAATTACTAGCCTAATTTTATAAACGGCTGTTGGTTGAGCGATTTTGCCCCACAAAGCATTACACAAACAAACAATGGCTACTTACCTAAAAAAGAAATTGCAACATTACTAGGTGTAGTAATATTTTTCTACATTTTGCCCATCCTGATTAGAAACAATATCTCCTGGAGGCGTCTTGATAAGTCTTGATGAATCTTACCTTAAAAGAAGTTTAAGAAATTGACCCCTAGAGAAATTGGAATCTTTTCCTGAAGGATAGATAGAGCTTTGGTTGAGTCATATGTGGCCAGCTCTGCTTTAAAACGATGGACCTTTCTGGAACACTGGTCTTTGAGCAATTTACCGAAAGGACAGTCCGCATCTGAAGTGTTTCGGGGTTCTCAATATTGACAACCAGCTTCATATTAGCCCACCCCAACACTGAGAACAAAAACTGAGTGGGAATTCAATTATGTTATGTTATGTCATGTTACGTTACGTTACGTTATGTTATGTTATTTTGCATTTATAAAGAGTGAACTTTCACCCACACTGGTATCCTGGAGCTAAAAGCCATGTGTTCTCTCCTTTTCAGAAGGTTCCTGCTAAGCCAGTTTGAGTAACTTCTGCATAGGCTCATAGCAAAGCTTCACCCGCTGTCTACCTAATGCTTCCTTCAGAAATATATTCAGAGGTTTTTTAACACCAACTATCCCCTATCCTTCTTCACTAAAAACGGCAATCAAAAATGATGACAACAATGAAAAGAAAAACAGAAAAAATTGAGACATTCCAATAAAATGGTTGATCTCTACAAAAGTTAAGATGCCACACATATCGACCACTGTCCATTCATATACGGCTTGCGATATGGACACAGATGGGCTCCCTTTTGGGTCCTCATTTTACATGATGATGCAAAGATCAGCCTTCATTTACGTATTCAGGTCAACCAAATCCATAATCTGGTTAAATTAGCAGATGTCTGTTACTTGTGAGCTGCAGTCTATTGGCAAAGTACTATCCAGTTTTGTGGAAACCAATGGAAGCGGGAGGATAATAAGAGGAAACAAAAAATGAGTGAAAATTCATGCGGCTGCGTTGATTCAGTTGAAATCTACCACATTTAAGGCTTGCAAAATGGACTTCATTTCACCACCTCTGCAGATTCTGGTTTGCATCCTCCTCTGACCATATGACCAATGGTGAGTCCTTGTGGATGCTAGAAAGTGCTTAGCAAGAGGAGCTATGAAGTTGATTAGACTAGAACAGCACATTATGAAGCAAAGGTGGGCTTTGAAACTCTCACATCCAGACTGGGAGTAGGCAAAGTTACAAAGTCAGGCATCTGACAACTGTGCATAATTTGTATTTAAACTTTACCAATATTGCAAATTATGCAACTTGTTAAGTCTAAAAAAAGGAGTGGAGAGAAAAAGAGGCCCCGTGCGACAGTAAAACAACTGCGGTCTAATCCACAAATCCCTGTTTGTAACCACTAAAGCATATTAGCTGGTTACCTCCTGCCACTCTGGGCTAAAGACAGCCCTGAATGACAGCAAGCAAAATACTTCCCTTCTCGCAGTCAATAGGATGCTCTCTGCCGTCAGACGTCCCACCAATGCCAAAAGGGACATCTGGCTGTAGGTGATCGACCGGCAAATGAACTCATTAATTGCCCAACTTGGTGAAGGGCAAATTTCCTGACTTTTCTAATCTTTGCAAATGATGTAGAAAACGTTGCCCACTCTAATCTTGGCCCTAGATATGGAAGTTGATTCACTAAAATGCTTTGATAGTGGCAGCGACATGGTGCAGCCTTTGAACCCTGATTAAACTACAGGAAACAATACTATATCATTTTTCACTGTTGTCCACCAAAAGTGAAATAATTTAAGTTAAAATACTCTAATAGGTAAATATTAGTTTTCACCCATACATTAATTAGAGCTCAGCTCTGATCTGCATGGCCTGCTGCTACAAATACCCAGGAGCAACACTATCAGAAAAAGGTAGTCATCATATGCCCAATTATACACTTAAATGCCCAACTGTAGCCTCAAAATCCAGAGGCACATCCTCCAATGTCCCATCATAACCACCATAAGCCCAAGCAATCAGGAAATACCAAGACAGAGACTTAGGGTCCAATTTTGATTTTGGAGGCCTGGCCATCCTCCAACGGGGCGACAAAATAAAATACTCCGTCGCCCTGGCGGAGGTCCTGACTGCTAAATTTAGAAATGTCCATCGGGCCAACAGACATATCTAGCATTCACATGAACCGCCGTCAAGACGGTTCCTGAAAATACATTGTAACCGTACGACAGAGTATTCTTACCTCCAATATATAAATCAGGCCCATAGACTCGGATGCAGATCCAACTGCTCAGTCAAACCTTAAATGTCCAGGCACAGCCATTGTATGCTCGCATATAGCAACAAATGCCGAAGCACATCCACATATACTCATTCACAGCCTTAGATGTCTAGGGTCAACCTTCCTATGTATCGGTATAGCTTCCAAGACAGTACCTCAAAAATTATAAGTGCATGGTCAAATTGCCAAATAAAACATCAAATGCTCAGGCAATATCATCAAATGTCTAGACCCAAACTGTACATGCCCATGTAAACTCTTAGATGCCTAATTGTTACCACAAAAACTGTCCGAATGGCTCAGTGAGTTGAATGCTTATCACTGAAAGAGATGATGAGCTGCAGGTCAAGAGTTTCAATCCTGGCAAAGCTGCCTTAGGCTCCATCCTACTTAATGTCAGTAAACCGATTGCCTTAAATTGGGTAGTAACATATGTCATTTACCATGCTAGAAACAGTATGAACCACTATATCACAAGCAAACTATCCATTGGCATGTCAGTAGAGTGAGTATTTAAATTGGGTATTGATAATGCCTGCTGCTTACACAGCTTGGAAATGGCAAAAGTGTTGCATGAAGCGCTGTATAAAACAAACCTATTCTTGTATAGCCAATAGAGTCGAACAAGCGCAGGTATGGTGTTGAATGCTTTGGTACAGCCTTCTTTGCTTACTTCTGCTTCACAATGCCAAGGTTTGACCTTCACTGACTAATGCATCTTCGCAACGCACATGTATAACCTCAAATGGTCAGAACCTCATAATGCTCAGATATTCTTCATAGGTCCTCCCGGGCAGCCCCAGTTCTCTGGTTCCTATGAGTTTGATGCTATAAAAGCCCAGATGCTGATGATAGGAGGTTGGGGACCTGTGAGACGCAGGCTCACCAATCCCTCCCACACCCTGTGTGGAGACAAGGGAGGCATGCTTGCATCATTCATCCTCAAGTGGCATTGTGCCAAATTAAGCAATGGCTAGTCTCTGACACACATTGCCACTGCATGATCTTTTGTTTTCCTTGATGTATCAGAGGAAGGGAAACTCTCCACCCTTTGGAGAGTACCCTCTACACTCTCCCCACATCCCTTCAACAGCACCTAATATTGGACGTCTGAATGGCTTGAGGCAAGGCGTGGGAGTTACTAGCCAGTGCCTGACTATGGACTCCAAAATAGGCTCGTTTTTGCTGCTGAGTCTCAAAGAGAGGAGCAATGTGTTGAAACTAAAGACAGTAAATGGAGCTCCGTGAAAGCTCTGCGTACTTTCTGCTCTCCAGGCTCAGTGCATGTTACCTTTGATTCAAAGCGTGCAAAATTGGTGTGAGGTGTAATAATAGTTATGCCAGGTCTAGTAGTTGCTACCTTTGAGGGCACCTAAATGATGTCCATGGAGCCAGTCATCGTCCCTCATACTGAAAGTCCATGCCTGAAAGCAGCTTTTGAATGTTCAACTTGGACACAGTGGCCTTTCAGTCTTTATTCACTAATATTATAAAGCTTTTCCTCCTGTGCCAGGATGAGTTCCATGTCTACATGTACACCTGCATCTCAGTGAATACATTTGATTAGTTTGTTACTACTAGTTGACTCTTTGAAATATAACAGATCCTGATTTCTTTAGCTTCCAGTGTTTGAGCCCAACAGCTGCTACATGCTTAGCAAAATCTAAAATTAAAAGGGCTTTGACTTTGTGTTGGTACCATAAGAATTATTCTCAGAGGTGCTTCCTTTTGTAAGTTGAAACCATAGTTTATGGAGTCAGAAAATAAATACATCTAAACAAAGTAATATTTAAACAATATTTAAAGAAATATAAGAACATAATATAAGCCATGAAAGAAAACAACATTAAATAGACAAAGTGCCATTGTCTCAATAACAGAAAAATTTGAAAGAGAAACAATACAGTAGGTAAATAAAAAAAATTACACTCTTTTGTATCATAATCATTTTCTATTAATAAATACAAAAACAAACTGGGACCTCAAAGGAGAGGAAATGTATGTGGAATGTAAGGAAACAAGAAATGTAATGGCAGGGTTAGGAAGAGAAGCAGTAGGTTGGCTCGCACACCTCTGTCTGTGTTTGACAATTGATATCCATACATTTCGCTAGTTAAGATAGATACATCGTGAGTGAAGACCATAAATTAGAACAAGAAGCAACAAGAGAAGGTGGAGATACACAGGCATTATCCAGTCGATGATTGTAGAAAACGCTATACCACCAAGCTTTATAAGATACATCGGAAGCTTTCGTCCAATTTTTCGTAATTGGTTGGAAAGCAAGAGTGAGCAGCAAATCAACCAAATGGGGATCATATGATGAGGAGGACCATATGTCAGCTAAGCTGCCTAAAAATGCATGACTAATGCGAAAAGGAAAAGCAGTGTGAAATTTTCGATTTAGTTGATTCCAAATTTTGTGCCAGAATGCATTAACAGTAGGACAGAGAAAGAGCATATGCATAAGGTCTGTGTGGTAAGGTGTAGCTTTTCAATGACAGTAATGTTCTTTTGTTTTGTCCTATGCCTTCATTGTTTAGAATGTTCTTTTACATCGTCATCAAAAATGTTGTGATGGAACAACCACAACGTGTAGAAAGGCTTTAACGTATTTAAAGAAAGAAGCCAGCAGAAATGTGATCCTCCTCTCTTCAGCCACGAGTTACCCAACACAGAAGGGATTACAGCAGTGTGCTATATAATGATTACATGACTAGCACTGCAGTTCACAATGGACATCAAATCTGGTATGGGTGGTAAGTATATTTAGCATCCTGTTATAGATTAAATATAAAGCCTGTGGAGAACGTAGAACTAGCATTGCATGGGGATTTATGAACTTTAGACCATCATTTATTCCATAATGTAATCGACCATGTAACACTTAAATCTGCTTCCCTAGCTAATTTAGTTTTTTATTTAGAATGGGTGTTTTTGGTAAGGCATTTGGCCTTCGGACCAGAGGTTAATAATGTTGCTAGTGTAGTACCTGGTATAGGGTGAGAGTAAGCATCGGGCCAAAGAGAAGTGATGCGGGCCGGGGAGGCAAAGCAAGACCACATAGGGGCACGCAGGGATCCCCTACTGGCGGCGGGAGCACCGGAAACGCCATGGCAAAGCCTGCAGAAAAAATGCGAGACGATTGGGGTGCGTCTTTTGAAAAACAATGGAAGAAGGAGGGCGGGGTGACCAAGGAGGTCAAAAGAGGGCCCCCCCGGACCACAGCTGTCATCGCTTGTGAACCCATCTGCCCACACCAAAAGAATGCAGTCGTCGCAGCCGGGGGGAGAGTGGAGAAGGGAGAGGCAGAGGCAGCACAGAAAGAGACCCAGAGGAAAGAGTAATCTGGGTAGAAGAGTTGCTCAAACAGTGTCCTTGGGATGCATTATGGCAGGGACACAGGGAGGTAGGTGACAGCACACAATGACAGACAGAATAGAAGACATTGTCCTTGGGATGCCGCACGGCAGGGGCACTGGGAGCAGGCGAGTGGCCAGCAAGGGTCCAGGAAAGTGGAACGGCACTTGCAGCCCGGGCCAGGTCTGACGGCCACCCACAAGGTCAGTAGCAAGGGAAGCCTAGAACCTGCAGAACCGGAGACACCTGAAAAAGGGGCCATCACGCAGGGTCAGTGCTGTCAGCCAGAAATAGAGGTAAAACCCATTTGGACAATGTTTGGACTGAGAAGTGTGATAGGTAATAAACTAACATGGGTCTCCAATGACCAACCAGTAAGTTGTGAAATATATGATGCATGTTTTGGAAATAAACTGCGGCCTTTATGCATCATAAACTGTTGTCCCTTGAATGATTTGAAAGAGGAGATGATGCATTGTATGGCCAAGATGGAAGGGGTGAACTTGCACTTCTGGCAGGGGTTAGAGTATTCAAAATGGCAGCACAATACAGATGGTATCACTAACGAAAAGAGAGAGGCAAGGTGAATTTAGCTTCTTGCAAATCTGAAAAAGACATAAGTAGGTTATTGTGGAACAACTGATGGACCCATATAAGGGGGATATTCTCAAAAACGTGTGATAATTATCGCAAAATTAGCTTAAAGCAACTTTGCACATCGCAGTCCATCGCGGGAAAATAACACCGTGTTAACGTTGTATTCTCAACACGGCAGTACCATGCGATAGTCTCACGCTAACACGTCAAATGACCGCGATAAAATTACCGTGACGGCAAAAAAACACGAAACACGAACGCGAAAAAAGTGGCGATGTGGCCAACCGCGATAAAAAAATCAGCGATAACCAGCGACAGGCCTGCAATTCCCACGCGTCATGCGGGAAAATGCACTATAAAAGCACCGAAAAACACAAACAAAATAATTAAAACTGCGCAGCACCATGGAGGAAGCCGGAGCAAGTACAGAGGACGACCAGAACCCCACAAGCCCCCAGGAGGACCAGCCTGGGACCTCGGGGTCACGGAAGGGCAAGGAGAAGAAGACGAGGAAGACGAGGTTCAGTCCGCAGGAAAACAGGATCATCATCACGGAGGTGATAGAACACCACCAACAACTGTTCGTCACCTCCAACGTGTCATTGGCAAATAAAAATGCAATATGGCAGTCCATCCTGGACAAGGTGAATGCAGTCAGAGTGAGGCGGAGGACAATTGGAGAGGTCAAGAGGCGCTGGAATGATACGAAGCGCAAAACCAAGAAGAAACTCGCTGACAACCATCAGGCAGCAATGCAGTCTGGAGGTGGCAGTCCAGCAGAACACCAGGAGCTGAATGAGATGGAGGAAATGGTGGCCACAGTCATCAGTGGGGAAACGGTGGCAGGAGTTGGGGGTCTGGACACTGCTCGACATGACCTGACACAACAGCACCAGGGTGAGTACCGAACAGGGACTGGGGGGACGGGGGGAGATGGGCACAATGGCACACATGCACAATTAAGTAGAGCACACTGCACACCGACAATGACTCTGGATCATGTCCCTGATCCACTTGGCACACATACAAACAGCAAGTAGGCCCCCGTCCACCATGGGCACAAAGGGGTCCCTCCCCACACAGCACCAATCTCACAACCAACCCATGCACACGTGTCAAAACCAGCAAAGCTGCGTGTCTGTGAGCCACACTGACAATGCAATTGACACTGCATGACGAACAGCATGGCTGCAGCCCAATTATCATGACATGGTGCACGCCACCACACTGAGGTGGCTGAGTGTGGAACACATCCGTAAAGGAGCAGGTCACACCCTGACACATCCACGTGCACAAACAACCCCTGACGTCAACAACACATCTGCGGATAAACCATGCCCAAGAGTTCAAAATCCGAACCAGAGCCAAAATTAGCCAAGTCTGCAACATCTCAGCACTGTAGAAGCACAGAAGTCAAAGGCACACCGCCTCAAAGGGATAAGGGGCAGCAAAATCACAGCTGCAGGGGCGACTCTCCCACAATGCAGCACACACACTTAGCAATAACAGCACATCATCATTGACGACAATGTGGTACAAAGTGCAACACTCTCACTACAGAACAGAGGACACAACTGGTTCCGCTTGAGCGTAGAAACTGGCCAATCACATCTGGCATAGCAGGAAACTGTGAGATGACAATGTACGTGTACAACCTCACATCCATGATATAGTTCAAATGTCCACTGTCCCGCATCAAATAGTCAGCTCCCAAACAGTCACAATGTACATTGTCATGCAGTCTGTATGTAAACTCGAACAATGCGTCAACATACATGTCAACACAATGTTAAAATGCATCTCCCCTTCACATTGCAGAGGGACAATCAACACCTCCTGCAGAGCAGACCAGACAACTCAGTAGTGATGATGAAGAGGACCTCCACACCTTCGACACCAACGCCCTACAACAGCTCATGGACAGCTACGGCAACCCACCTCCAGGAGCAGGGCAGCCCAGCTGCATCGAGGAGACCCCACCCCTGCACAGACCACACAGCAGGAAGCACCCACCACAACGGCTGGCTCCCAGCACCTCACCGAAGAACACATCGCATTCCAAGGCCATGTGTTAGACTGCCAGAAGGAGGTGGCTGAACAGGTGCGGGTGGGGTTCGACCTCATGGCAGCCAAACTAGATGACATACGTGGGTGTCTAAGTCCCATCAGGGACCACTTACACTCCCTAACGGACACCCACAGTTCGCTCCATGATGTCCAACAATCCATGCCCGACATCGCTGGAGTCATGACTCTGAGAGGAGAACAACTGTCTAGTCAGAGTGGCCTCAGCGATGTCAGCCGAGATTTGGCACAGATGCTGAGGATAATGGAGAACATGGAGCGGATGCATGCGAAAAGAATGGCTGCCACGGATGCACACCAGCGAAAAGTTGTTGGGATCTTCCATGCCCTGCAGATCCTCATCATCGCATTGCTGCCACTAAGGCAGTTGCTGATGAATGCTGCTGGTACTTCTACACACACATCTCCGGCCCCTGATGTGTCAGTGGCACACAGTGCTGCAGACCAAACATCAGCACCCACATGTCAGACAGATGACATAGAAGACGAAGATGCGGGTGATTCCACCTTTGTAGTAAGAAGGAGCCAGTAGCATTCTTTGCCGCCATATGCCCTGTTTCAGCTTGGTTCTGCCCTCTGCATCATGCCCTGTAACAACACCTTCCACTGTCCCCCAAAACACTCTGCGACACTCACCTTGGACCTCGACATGGGACTGCCATATTTTGTTTGCTTACCAATGACACAGCAATCAGACTGCGGACTGTACTCTTCCTCTTCCGATGTACTTGTCAATCCCTAAATGACTCTGGCTGGCCCTCCACTGGGCTACAATGTAATGTGGGGTTTGCATGGCCATGTACTGCTCCAGCTCCGACACTCCACCGAATGTGAATAAATCATTCAAATTCACACAGATGTGTCATGTCCATAATCGATCAAGTATGAAAGTATGGATGAATGTAAGGACATTGATTGCCCAAAAAGGTACACCCTGGGAAATGAAAGCAATGCGGATGTATGACCGTGACACACATAGGAAGTGAGATGACTGGGAATGTGTGCACTAGCTGTGGCCTCATTGCTCTGAAACAACAATCGCGCAATTCCTCAACTTTGCCCCACGCAATGTTAGAAATAGGGCTGGGTATGAAATGTCAAAGTCGTTGGCAGGCCTAAAGTAGTATCCCCCATCACATTTGACAACAGAACATCTCTTCGCATACCTACTCACACTAAACTGGGTGCACACAGCCTGTAGTGATGGATCACATTGATCCACATGGCACGAATATGGACACCATACTCACATTGCTGAAGACACGTAAGAGCACAGGTCTATCAGCAACTATCCCAACCACTATGCCTGGCTCACAGAGGTGGAGCTGGCAATAGGGACTCACCCCTAAGTGAAATGCGTCAGTCAGTCCCTCCCTGTGTACGGACAATGCTCATTGAGGCACACGATTTGTTATTCTAATCAACACTCATCACAGTTGAACACTAGTGAAGTTGCGTAGACTTTATTGCCATGTGCGTGTCAGTACGGGCAAAACAAGGGCCACAACATGCAGACCAATGCATCAGACACTAACAGGCAGCATTCGGTCACGGTACAGTTCCACGTGACAGGCGTTGTGCATGTGCCCGAGATGTTCTGCCATTGCGTTGGTGGCTCTCGTAGAACGGCACTCTTCTGACCTGCGGCAGTTATGTGGATGATATGCCACAGCTCGGAGCAATGAGTCGTGTGTGTGTGTGTGCAACGTTTGGACATATGGGTTGTTGTGAACGTAAGTGTCAAGGGCATTCCATGCAAGAGTACCTCGAGCAAGGACTTCTGTGTGTGGGGTGTGGATACGTTGGTCTATCATTAGCGCTGTGCATAGTGTGGGAGTCGTCATCATCTGCTATGGTATCTCTCTCAAGGGGTGCCTGCCGCATGCAAGACCAAGGTCGGAGGTGCAGATGTCCTTCCGCCTTATGTATTGAGACAAAGGAGCTTTCATCCTTAATGTTAGTCTGACTACTGCTTGCATTCTGGGAATGTGATGTGGCTTTCGCGCTGCAATTGAGGCTAGGCCTTAGGCTTATGGTGCACCATTAGCGATACACACACAACAGTTGGAATGCATGAGCCAAGAGCCCGAGCGGCCTAGCGCTCCTTGTACAATCCCTTCGTGCGCGGCCGCCCTCCGGGTGCATGCAACATTGCAACATTGTCGATTGCGGGCCGTGTGGGCAGACACTGCAACAGAGACACACGCATCAGTTGGTTTCCTGTCCAGCCCAGAAATGAACCACGCCCAGAGCCCAGGGATAATTATTCACACCCCTACGCTGGCCTGGCGTACGCCAACCCAGCCCACTCAGCTTACGTATAAAGGGGGGGACGACGACGCTACGTGTCCCAGTTCTTCCCCACTGCCGGAGGTGACATGGCTGCCTCTGCCTGGCATATCACGAGACTCAATCATAAAGGGTCCATGAATTGCATTGCACAGAGTTGGTGGCACCGGATACACTGCGGCCGGCACGGGCCTACCGCCACGGGACGGTGACTTTCGGTGCACTGAGGTAGGGGCACCTTAAGTGCTGAGCGGGTGTGCAGCCTGCGATGATGCACCATCCTGGCGGTCCGGAGTGGTAAGGATTTGTGTGAGCCCTGCTGGACTGCAGTGTAGGCCTGAGCCAGCGGGCAGCGCGGGCCTACCGCCACGTGGCGTTGCCTCATGGTTCACAGAGTTAGTGGCACCTATAGGGCTGAGCGGGTGTGCAGCCTACGATGATGCCGTGTGCACTGATATGATCTCTGCCATTGTGAAATCAAGACCCAGAATCACGTGTGTGACCTGGTGGCCCGCGGGGCAGGGCTGCATGATGTGGAGGCTGCCAAGGTCGCGGGTCCCGGGCTTGGAGCTTGCACCAGCACGTGGTGGGCCCTCTTGGAGACACGCTGGTGGCGGAAGGTGAGTAGTGAGGCCTGGGTGTGCAGGGGCGGGCAAACACCGCTGGGCGGCGGGAGGGGCTGGGGTGCAGCAGCCTGTGTGCGCAGGGGCAGCCAAGCGATAAAGGTGTGTGCAATGATATGGACTCTGCCATTCATAAATCTGGACTCTGTTTCAGATAAGGGACCTGGTGGACTGCAGTGTATACCGGCACGTGGTTGGAGACACACCGGTGGCAGCAGGTGAGCAGTGAGGCCTGGGTCCGCAGTGTCGGCACTCTCTCTCCCTCTCCCTCTCTTCCTTTCACTGTCTCTCTCTCTCTTCCTCTGTTACTCTCTCTCTCCTTCTCCCTCTCTTCCTTTCACTGTCTCTCTCTCTCTTCCTCTGTTTCTCTTTCTCTCTCCTTCTCCCTCTCTCCCCCTTTCTCTCTCTTTCTCTCTCTCCCTCTCTTTCACTCTCTCTCTCTCCCTTTCTTTCTCTCTCTCTTTCTCTGTCCTTTGATGAGCGCATGACACACCTTCTTATCTTGATTTTTGTCTTGCAGGCTGTGTCTTACAGATTGTCCAGAGAAGACCCGCCATGACTCTTCCGAATAGTTGTTTTGAGTTAAATTTGAATAAAATAATTTGTTTGGAAATTCAAAGATGAATGAATGATTCTCCTTTTTCTGGCCACACATGAATGTTAATTGTTGTACTTGTGCGACATCAGGCGAATTGTTTTGTTCATGATTTCGTAAAGTTGATGTAAAATATCTTTGTCCGTGGTAGGGCCCCGGGGGGAGGGTCCTGGGGGGGTGGCGGTGGGTGTTGTGACCCTCTTGGGGCTCCGAGCTGCATGATCAGTAGCTCCATGGCATCTGTTGTTCTTCAGGTGTGGCTCTGGTCTGAGCTTCCTTTTGTGGTGCAGGTTGTCGTCCGACTTAACACCAGGTAAGAGCAGGTGTTAAATCCCTGCTGCTAACGCGCCTTATCACCTGTTTTGGGATCTTATCGCCGATCTGGCTGGTCGTAGAGAATATTTCGAAGTGGTGTTTTCTCGGCTTTTTGCACAGGAACGCCTACTCTGCATCTCATTAGCGTTAGTTGCCGGTGTCATCCGTGGCGATGTTTTTTGCGGCTGCTATCGCAGGAAAACTAGCGATATCGGCTGTTAGCACCAGCTTGTGAATGGTGCGATAAATCTATCGCCACTTTGGCTGCGATAAAGTGCCGCTAACTCGGCGATAAGACCTTGAGAATATGCCCCTTAGATCTCCAGGTAGACCAGAACAACGCAATGCCATTCATTTTAATAGGTTTGTTATGCCAAATTGTAGAATTTAGCAAATCCTGCTTTGTTAAAATAGTAGCACAAGAAATTGGTTGCAATAGTCTATAAGTATTTTTAATAACAGCAGATGCTCAAGAAGATGGCTATAGCTAGAACGTTAGAAATTCTTTAAATGAAAATGAGCGAACAAGTGTTTTTTCAAGGCTAATCCAGATAAGGGATAAGGGGAGTCACAATTTGTTAACCAAATAGCAGATTGTTTAAACACAAAGGCATCTGCATATATTCAAAAATCTGGAAAGTTTACACCCCCTACAGATTTGGGTAACGTTAATCTTGGGAGTGGTATTCTAATATTTTTCCAATTCCATAAGAATCATAACAGAAGGGGGTCTAACATTTTAAAGAAGGTATCAGGAAATTAATAGGGGTCAAGGCTAAGAGAAAGAGAACTAATGGAGTAAACATAATTTTAATTGTGTCCAGCCTACCCCACATTGGTAATAATAATGAATTCCAAGTGTCTGATTTAGCTTTAATTTTGTCCAATAAGTTAGAAGTGTTCAATTTAACAGTAACTTTAGTAGAGGGAACAAACCACAAACCCAAGTGCTTAATTTTTGTGGTATTCCATAAAAAGGATGCCTGTTGGAACATTTGCTTTTAACAGAATTTATTCAGAGGGAAGATTTTGCATTTGTCAATACTAACCTTACAATCTGAGAGTTAGGAAAAAGCATCAACCTCTTGCAAGAGGCAGGGATGGTTAGATTCAAGGTTAGCGAAGTATAAAAGGATGTCATCGGCATAGAAAGGCATTTTGGCATGAAAATCATTATGTGTAAAACCCTGAATGAACATATTACAAAGAAGTTTGGAAAGAAGGGGATTTAAAGCTAGGACAAATGATAACGCGGAGAGAGGGCATCCTTGTGTAATTCTGTTAGATAAAGAAAAGTATGGGGAGCATAGGCCATTGAGAAATAAAGAGGCCTTAGGGGCAGAATTAAGCAATGAAATGTAGTTTGTCAACTGTGGACGAAACCCAAACCAGCAGAGAGTAGAGAATATAAAATTGCAATTCATTTTGTCAAAAAACTTTTCTGCATTCAACGTAATAGCTGTTTAAGGGTAAGGTTTATGAGTGGCCTTATCAATAAAATTTAAAAACAATCGAGTGTTGTCAAACATCTGACAGCCTCTAATGAAACCAGTCTGTTCCTTACTTAACAATTTTGGGAGGAGAGGATCAATACGCAAAGCAAGAAGGTTAGCAAAAATCTTATAGTCTACATTCACAAGCGAAATTGGTCTAAAGTTCTAACAGTGCCTAAGGTCTCTGCCTTCTTTTCGAATGAGTCAAATTAAAACATCTTGAAATTAACCTTGGGATGCTCCTGCTTGGGAAAAACCCTCAAATAAGAGGAGTAAGTAGGGAGTAAGTTAAGATGAAAAATGCATATAAAACTCCACAGGGAATCCATTGAGTCCAGACGATTTGTTAGGTTTTAAAAGGTGCAAGACATGAGCTATTTCCTGTATCATAATATATCCTTCATACGAGTTGAAATTGATATCAGTGGAAAAGTTTTTAGGGGTAGAATTTAAATAAATTTGAATAGTTGCTAAATTGGGATCAGTGTCTGGAGTGTGCACATTTTGATAGAAGAGTGAAAGCATGTATAATGTCTGCATCTTTGTATACTAAAGTATAAGATTCTATAAAGTTAGAGGAAATTCTAGCACAGTCTTTCTTAGTTTTTAAAACATTGGCTAAAACGTTCCCACATTTGTTTTGACCACCATAGTATTTAGCACTGGTTCTTAATAAAAACAAAGAGGCTAGTTCTGTAGTTTGTTTATTAAATTCAAACTTAGCCTTGATTAGCTTAGCCCTGCATTTCTGAGGAATTGGTTGTGTAATAAGAGTGGTCTAGTTTTTTAATTTGTTGTGTAATGAGTTGTGAATATTTAATGGATGCTCACTTTTTTCTTGCCACATAAGTAATGATATGGTCATGTGAAGATGCTTTAAAGGTATCCCAGACAGATGCAAATGATTGCTGCTCAGATAGATTAAATCAAAATAATTAATAAATAAAGGATTCAAAGGAAGAAACAAACGTGGGATCAGATAATAAAGCAGTGTTAACGCAGCATCTGCCATTCTTCTTGTCCACAAAATCCAGATCTAAGGAAACAACAACAGGGCGATGGTCTGAGCTCACAATAGCTCCAATCTCAGCATGCTGGAGGGATAGGGACAGAGCAGGGCTTTAGAATATGTAGTCTATCCTTGATTGTGTTTAGTGAGCCGGGGAAAAGAATAAATTATACAAATAGCATGCATTTGCTAGAGAGCGTTGTTTGATGGCATTAGAGAACAGCTTCTGCCTGGTGTTGGGAATAAACTTGGAGGAGGAATTTCTATCCAGAATGGATCATGAAGTTGGTTACAATTCTCACCAAAAATTAAATAGTCATCAGTTTTTGGGTAAATTTATACCAAAACATTTTCAGATTGTGTAGGACCATAAACATTAATAATAGTAAGGGGTTTCTGATTAATAACTAATTTAACAATAATCCATCTGCCAGCATCAGCTGATTCTTGAGAGATAATTGCAAGTGTTTCTTACAAAGGATGCTTTTACCATTCAATATATTACAAGCAAGGGAAGAGAAAATGTGACCCACCCAAGATTGATTAGGTTTTGCAGATTCTGCTAGGGATAAATGTGTTTCCTGCAATTAAACAATGTGAGGGTTAAGCTGGGCTAAATTGGAGAGGACTTGTTGTCTTTTATAGGGGCACCAAGACATTTAACATTCCAAGTAGCATTCCGAACAAGGAGTTTATCATATAAATACAGATTATCTTCAAGACCACCATCAGCAATTATACATGGCAAAATAATGGCATAAAAATCAGCGAAAATGTAACGAACTCTTGAGATCAGTAAATAGAATTAAAAGAAATGAAAAAAGCAAAAAATAATTAATACAAAATAAAAGGAAAAAAGACATTAAAAAGAATACAAGAAACAACAAGAGAAATAGCATATTTAGAGAAAACAAATGTGTACCTACACTACCACACAAGGAAGATGGGGATGGTGAAGCCATAAACAAAGATGGCACAAAACCTTCACTCTAGAGGAAGCTGGAACAACATTTGATACATAAGGTGTGTGGACAACAGCTGGAAGATGAATCTAAAAATGAGAAATAAAAACATACATGCATTCGATACAGAGCAAGAACATGGATCATGTTGGTTTTTTAGCAGACATTAGGACTGACGTACATACAAAGTGAAAATTCAAGAAAAGTGAAATCTAGCTGTATCCATTGCTTCTCCTATACAGTCATCGAGGATTTTTTTAAGTTTGACTTGATCATCATATCTAGTGAAACATGCATCCAATGCTCTGAGCGCAGGTCACATGTCTAAATATGTCATTCTTTGATCTGCTGTGATTTTAGAAACATCATGTGAAAATAAAAGTGTTTTACCAAACCAAACAATGTTTTTCTAAGATTTGACAACAGAAATATCTTCAAGCAGGTCATTAAACTCCAAAAATAATAAGAGAACACCTCGTTTAGTAGAGTTAGCAAATTTAGACACAGGGTCTAGTCTATGTGATCTTTGTATGTTACTAGAGACACCCTCCAAATCAAGTACTTATGGCAGAAAGGAATTAAAGCATGGAACAGGGTCATGACCCTCAGTGCCTTCTGGTAATCCATAAATTCTTAAATTATTCTGTCAATTTCTGTTCTCTAAGTCCTCTGCTTGTCTCTTGAGAAGATCAATCTTTTCTGCATCACATCAATTTTAGAAGTTACATCCTGGATGTCACTAACTTGCTGCTCAACTTCTGTCACCCTTTTATCCATAAAATACCATTAATCATCTAAAGATTGAAGGCACTTGTTAGTCTCTTCCTTATAAGGTTTAAGGGCTCTAATCTCTTCTAGTAGTAATTCCATGGAGGAAATAGGCGACCTCTTGGTGGGAGACGGTGGACCATTCTTTGGCCTCTTATTGACATTAGAAGAAGGTTTGATCACATGGCTAGATTTGGGAATCCCCAAGGAGAGACGTTTAAGGAAGAGGTATCAGCTGCTTCCATTTTCAAAGATTCAGTGATATGGGCTAAAGAGACTGTGGGAAAAACTTGTGAAAAATTGCCTGCTAATTTATGCCTTCTAAGTTTCCCCATGCAGGAATTGACACAAACTGGAAAACAGGGCAATATGGAGGGGTAGAATTGAAAAAGGCTTTCAAATGATAAATGCAGGCAAAGACTTCTTATACACAAAGGCGTAGCAGCGTTTTGACCGAGATAATATAAAAAACAAGCAAGGGGAGGCCAAAGGTGGGCTTCGCAAGATGAAAGTAAATAAGCAGTTCTCAGGAGAGAAGAGCAATGGCATCTAAGATGGCGGGCACTTCTGAGGAGAAACATGCACAGAGACCTTCATAATGACTGGATGCCCAGCTTAGAGAAAAGAGCAGATAGGGAGCAAGCATGATAAAGGAAGCAATTTTGCTACCTGTTGTCATTTAGAGGCACTGCTTCTGCTGCATTTTGTAGTGCGAGTCATGGCGTTAACCGGAGCTCTGTCAGGCGGTGGCCATCTTGTCGCACCACCAAGCCATGCCCCCGATGTGTTTCCTTGAGTGATCTACTTTGTGATGGCAGCCCGTGAGCATTTTGAATGAAGGGATTAGCTCTGAACTGGTCAGAGTTTTATATGACCCCTTGTGACTGATGCTGCACCAGTTCAAGAGCACTATGAGCACTTACTACTCAGACAAGATTATGAAGGAGCACTCACATCTCTGTTTATGTTATACTTGAGTTGTACTTATTGGAAGCAGTTGACAGAAAAGAAAGTAATCAATCAAGAACAAGGTTCTCCTGCCACACATACATCTCTGGACAAAGTAGTCATTGCCAATAAATGACAGAGCCCTACTAGCCTCCATCTGAAAGTAATGTTCTTCCTTGTTTAGTAATAGCAGGCACAGAACTTCAGAAGTCTTCAAATAGGAGTCCCCTGTTTGCCAGCAGTGTCATATTCTGGGGCAAAATACTTTCCTTGTGCATTTTCTTCTCCCCTACCTCATCATTATTATTCTGTCAGAGATGAATCTCACTCTCCATTTCTGAACATGCTTGTAATCCGGTGTTTTTGTATAACTTGTAGTCCCATGTCTACAGACCATAATTCAGGATCACGCCCAAAATCAAATTTGCTAAGTTTTTGTAATGTGGCAATGTCTAACGTAGAGCCTGCTGTGCGGGGCCTTGACAGCTGAAGTGGTCTTGAAAGTAATCCATTTATTGCCCTGGATCATTTGAGCATACACTGACATATTTTACTCATACACTAGTAATGGTGATGAAAATGAGATTATACCATTGCATTGTTGAGCGCTCCATTGAAGACAATCGAGTAGCTTTGGGCTTAAAATGGCCGGTATAGGCCCGGAGTTCCAACATTCCAATGTTTGTCTTCATGTTTCTCCCTTTTTAATTTAGAACCTTCTAACCCTTAGTTGGTGGAATGTTCTAGTATTATAGCCCTTCTGCCTCTGGCTATACTGGTTGTCAAAGGCCCTCTCCCTCATTATAGGCCTTCTCCTGTGGGTCGGGCCTATAATTCGGGTTCATGGCCTTTAATAACTGTTTAGCCCTTGGCAGTGTGCTATAAGGCTCTAATATAAAGATCATATATTACAACTCCAGATAAAATAAGATACAACAGCTTATAGGCTCTACTGAATTTGTAAATTGATTTTGTCACACTTAACACGGCCAATACTGGATAAGGGCATATCAGTGAGGCATTAGCAAAAGTGGAAGAGCAACTGAACTCTGAGCTGAAACAAACAAAATGAGATTTGTGAGTCTCACAGAAAAATCTGAAATGGCTAAAACTGGGGACCATGGCTGAGCATCTCTGAGTTCTTGAGCCTCCCACATGTATTAGTAACTAACTGGGATATAGAATGCATTGTTTGCACAGTAACCTTCTGTAACCCTTAAAGAATACCACCTTGTTTCATTATTTTACAGTGGTTTAATTCTCAGGCCCCATCGACCATACATCATGTGCTCTGAGTAGTCTATTCTATGTCCTCGAAGGGGGCCTGCTTTTAAACTATGACATTATTTTGAGCATTGCTTGGAATACTTTAGGCTAAAAAAGTGACATTCCTCATTGGAAATTTGCATGCCCACATGTTCTATAAGAACCTTTGTTCTCAGGTGCTTTACCTCAATAAATAACTAAAGTTGGCATACGTGTAGAAGATCACATGCAATATTTCCTACTGCACAGTAAGTAATTTTTCCATTTCATTTTATTATCGAGACCACTGACTTGGGTCAATGATATTCACGATTCAAGTCCATCAGTTCTGTAGCATGTCAATCGCTGGACCACAATAACAAGCTCCTAGCAGGGTGTGAGAGAAGCCAGGTTTATACAGACTCGGATTTAAAATTATACCATTCTAATAAATCGGGGTTTGAAACATTGATTATTGAATAAGGTGTTCCTTGTGCTTGTGTTTGTACTCCCTTCAGAGGTGAACTCTCTCAATAAATGTCTGATGATGGTGGGGTTAGTGTTTTTTTTGACTATGCATTATTACAGAAAATGTTTTCTACTGCATGTGACACTTAGGTTGGCAGGAAATTGTGCTGTGGGCCAGTGAAGGCCAGCAATACCATGCCACGGGCACATCACCGCACTGGGGCGCAGTGCAAGGTTCCTGCCTTTAATAGCTGCCAAGGATAATGGGAAATTGTGGTGTCAGAGGTTGTGAGCAAGTAGGCAATCGTTGTGACAAGTACTGCCGGCGTCCTCTGAAACACAGAAACCGGGTACTGCTGTGATCTCACTGAAATGCCATGTTCCCCCTCTTTAGGCTTTCACTTTCAGGGTGTAGTGAGGTCTTGGAGGGTGGTGTGAGGGTAGGAAACGTAGACTAGTCAGTAGCCGCATCTCTCATAATTAATATATTGCCCGAGAAGTGTTATTATTTTCGAAACAGATGTAAAAATTTTACTACAAAATGTATTATTCTTTGAAACTTCGGGAAGTACTAAGCCATAAATCTTCAGCCCTTCATCTAAGAATCTAAAAATTACAGGTTTATGGAACAGCGGCACAGTTGGGGGACAGGGGTGTGTGGGCCTCAGTGCTTCTTCTCCAGCGCGGCACTGGCGGTACAAGCAACTTGTAATGAGGGGCTTTGGAGGCTGCATGGACCATGCCTTCTAGCCCCCTTCCAAAAATTGAATAGGACTGTGTACAATGGGCACAACTTCCAGCACTGTACCCAGTTTGGTCAACCCTACGTGCTTCTTGTGCCAATGCACATGCTTCATTAATATGGAGCATACACATGGACAAAAGGGTTTTCTCATTTGCATGGGTCCACACCCCATAAAAAAAGCAGAAACGCCTGCATATCTTTGTACATGTGCAATGGCTATTACATAAGGAGGTCATATGAACAGCTGGGGTCCCTTGTGTAATGCAACTTCCCAATGAGCATAGAGATGAGCACACACACCTGCTGTGATTACTGGCAATAGACTTAACGAGCCAAAGGCCACACTACCAAAAAAGTGGCATATTCTAAAAGGGACACTAGAGGAACATGAAGCCATCCAGCCACAGCATTGCTCTACGCTGTCATTTACCCCGTGGAAGCTTCCACTTTGCAAATATCACTGACTGGCAACAGCACTTGGTAAACTTTTAGAGGCAGATTTACAAGCCCCTTGCGCCACTTTTGCGTCACTTTTCCCATGTTAAAAGTGACGCAAAAGTGGCGCAAGGGGCTTGTAAATCTGCCCCTTAATGCTTTGTGACATAGGGGTGGTTGTAAACCTTTGTTGAAATTCCTGGCAAATCACAAGAAAATGGCTAATACCCCTCACCACCCCCTTTGATTCCCACATCAATTATAATATTGGCATTCTGAGTGGCAATGTTGGCATAGGAGCGACAAAGGTGTTTACAGTGTCACTTTGAAACATGGAGCCGGGTTCACAAAGCTGTTTGTAGTCCAATGCTTTATAGCAGAGCTATACCCCAACAAAGCCATTAGTGTTCAAACATTTGGCGTACATGTGCATGTAGCATTTTTACAAATCACTTTTTTGAAATTTTACAAGTGTAAATGAAATGACACGCATATTTTCAAGCCGTAAATCTATTCTCAGGGCGGAGGCTGAGGGGCAGATTTACAAGCCTCTTCCGCCACTTTTGCGTCACTTTTAACATGGGAAAAGTGACGCAAAAGTGGCGGAAGAGGCTTGTAAATCTGCCCCTGAATCTTTATGGTCTAGAACGTTATTCTCTAGAATTAATTTGGAATTTCTTTGCAGATTTCTTGCGTGAGGAAATGTTGTTATCGGATTTGTAAAGCGCGTGGCTGCCCCATCGACGGGCATGTGAATAAGGGCTGCATAAACGTTTTCCAAGAACACCACTTAATCGCTGTGACTCGTGTATGTTTCCAGACATAAATTGGCAACCCTTTATGAAAATGAGTCATCTTCAGCCAGGCAAGGTCATAAATCGATGGTGTAGATTTGCTCATATTTTAAAGGAATAGTACAGTTGCTCTATGGTTTTTCAGGCTTCCAGACGCACGCCTGCCTTTCGAGGGTGACATTTCATAGATGGGACCCAGAGACCTTATGCCCAACTCTGATTACAACACAGCCTTTACCAAAACATTCTCCTCTGAAGTATGACCGACATTTCAACAGCCATGTGCCTTTCCAAAACAGTGAACCTTTCGCCCTCCATTAATTTGCAGGGAGGGAAGTGTTCGCTGCACGGTCAATGAACATGCAGAACTCTTTGACACACGTTGTAGCCTTGTGCTTCGTTAATGATACATGGAGTGTTTGTTCATTCTGTTTAATCATATGAGCTTTCCTTCGTGGGACATCCTGTCTCTCCAGTGTAAACCAGTTTGAAGGTGAATAGTTTGGACTCGAGCCAGACTTGACTTTTTTTTACATTTTCATTCCTGAATAGATTCCAAAGAGGCAATCACCAGCTGGCTGGCTCGGTGCACATTTAGTTTGCATTGTCTGTGAATCTGAAGGCATTACATTGAACTAGCAGATGATTTTTATATCAAGTTCGCATTTTCAGTTGAACACTTTGTCGTGATGAAAAACGTAGACATTAACACATCTAGTAAAAAACAACAATCTGCTATTGAGCGATTTGCTGTTCAACAAAAAACACTGAACCCAAAAATGTGGACTTGATTGACTGATGCAACATCATTTTCTCCTGCTTTCCATGAACAATCTTCACAATTTTGGGTCTTCAGTTTCTATCAATACCTCTCATTTTTGTGAATGTCAAAACACTGTTACCAGTACTAGAGTGACTGCAAGTTTGTGTCTTGAAAGGTGTGTGGGTGGAGGGTGTTCTATGTAGAAGAGGTGGTTGTGGTGCAGAAGGACTTAGACGTGCTCCAGTCGTCCCACCGCAACTTGTCGCTCTAGCTACACCTGCAGGTTTTCACATAAATATATATTTAGATTCTCATAGGTTGTGCTAGTTTCATACATATATTGTTGAGGTCTCATGCTGGCCATGCTCGAGGCTGAAGCCTCCTCTCAGTGGTGGATTTATCACTGAGGACTGAATGACTCTTTTGATGGAGGAGAGAAGCAGAAAGGAAAGGAGTGCGGGTCAGAATGTGGAAGGGATGTTGCATGGGTTGCTCAGGTGTGCGAGGGTGTCGGAGAGTCATGTGACCAGAGCTCACGCTCTTGTAGAGGGAGATGGATGCAAGTGAGTGCAGAATGGTTCCTTGGAAAGTTAGCTGAAAGATGGAATGGGGTTCACCCAGATATGCGATGCAGAGGCAGCTGAGCAATGCTAGGGTCTGCCTTCATGGTTCACCCAAGCGTGAGATGCATGTGACTTTTGAAACTGATTCATCTGGCTATAATTATTTAAAAAGGCTCACAGGTACTTTTGATGTATTTCATCAGTGAGGAATGCAACCTCATGTGCATATAACAAAATTCAGTACTTCTGATTATTGTACCTTGAGCACCTATGATTGAGGTCTGCTCTCTTCTCAAAAGCCCAAGCTTTGGCTATTTGAGGCTGGTAAGGCAGGCATCTCCATTTTGTTTTCTCTGACATCCAATTAGTCCAGTGACAACCATGTATCAGTATTGATGTTTTAAAAAAATCGTACACAGCAGCTTCCTGGAGCTCAGAGTCAGGAACCCACAAAGACAATCTGGGGGCATCCAATGCTGTGACTGGCTGTTTTCTGTGTGTTCCTTGAACTAGACAAATACTCCTTCCTACAGCCCATACCTTGGCCAGTTACCAATCTCTCTGATCAGCGATTCACAAGGTCTACATTAGCCATGAGTTTCGTGACTCGCAATTGTGGTGCAGGTGGGCTACAATCACAGTGCTGGGTCTCCCCCTTTGCCCTATTAATAGCCTGCTCTGTGTGGTGCACTCCCATGCTGGAGGACCTCTTTGAAACTGTCCTTAAAGAGTTAGCCAACTCATCCTAAAGATCATTTATGAAAGCCAAAAGAGTAAAGTGCTAAGACACTTGTAAACGTTGTATCGGTAGCTGTTTTCTTTTCATTTTTTGTTTAAATTTCAATATATTGTTTGTAAGACAGCTGTATTTTCCCTACCTGACAGTGGCATTAGACACCACTTTGCGTTTTTGCACAAAACCAAGTAAGTCATTTGGGTGTGGTCTTAGTTCTGTGCCTCAACACACTAGGCACTCTGTTTATGACTGCAGGTTAGCCTCTCAGCCTCTTTGACTCTCCAGGATAACTTGGTCAAGCAGTTATAACCTAGCTCAAAGCATCTGGTGTGAACAGTGAGACTAGCTAGAGAATAACACAGTTAGCACATGTGCAATAAAAATAAAATGCCCATCAAGAGTTGTAATTTTTTTATCCAATGAAAACACTTTAAAAAATGCTACGTATGTACAAATCAACAACAATATCCTAAAAGAAATTCAGTTGCAAAATGAAGGACCCATGTTACGAATAATATATACTATTCATAATCACCTATTGCGAGCGCAATCCTGTTAGTAATTGTATTAGGAATATGGAGGCTCATGATCCCTACACTATAAATAAAGTAATGAGCGGGGAATAACTATGCTATAATGCAACTGAAATGTACTAGCAACACTGTGTCATTGGCTCTACATCCAGGGGGCATAGATTATAGTAATAAAAGGAGTAGACAAGGAATCTGTCCAGTGGTGGGAGCTAGAACATGAACCAGAGGAACAAAGCACACATACATGGACCATAATTGATTTCTTCACTGTTTGGCAAATGAGGAAGCCAGTCGGGTTCTGGACCTATGCACTCGAACACAGAATAAGGGAAACCTCGAGTGTGGCTTGAAGGCTTTTCTTGTGGCAATCAGACCTCACAGGTCTGGGTGCCTTTTGGTCACACAATACAAGCTAGAGGATACTGAGTGCTAAGCAAAGCACAAGGTGGGGTGATCCCACAAAGGTGAACAAGCAAGCAAAACTTGTCAGAGGGAGGAAGCATGCTCAGCCCACAGAATCATCACTCAGCTCACCTGCACTTGTAGATTGATTTTGATAAGGCATCCAACCCTCTCCAGTAATGGGGTTAAATGGACTTCTTAGTGCACCCCTGTCCACATCTATGGTCACCACAGGCTGGCTGGTGGCTATCACAAAGGCAATGCCAGAAGGGGGACATTCGGGCAGGACAAGGCTTAGCTCTAGATTGGTAGCATACAGCTCCACATTCAGGAAATCACAGGCAGCAGGGTCCATACATGTATATTTCAATTTAGATCTTTTATTTGGTTGAGGGGTTGCTGCAATATGGAAATCCTACCCCATAAAATAAATCAATCTGGTGTCAGGAAAAACATATGGCTACTACTCTACTCTCTGGTAGGGTATATTTGGGCCCTCAGATTCCCCACTGTCACCATGAGATGTTGCTAATATATTTCACCACATGTCAGAGCTAAAATGAGTCGTGCCTGAACAGATGCAGAGTGAACATTTTGGAGGATGGCATTCAGGTGCTCTTAGTCAAGCATACATCCATAGTGACCCTCAGCCACACGCAAGAGCCTTGCAATATCCCATCCATTGTAGTCCACAGCAAGCATCACCCAGTCTGCAACAGAAGAAGATGCAACATGAACAATCTCCTCGAAATCCACTCCTTGTCTCCAATAAGCACTTTTATCTAATCTTCTCTCAAATGCCTGTTTCACAATTGCATTTGGCAAACCAAAGATTGGAAATTGCAGACCTGATTACCAACACAAACATTAACGTTTTATTTCTTACTGAGACATGGTTCAGTGAAGCTTGCCTGCCAAAATTAGACTTGCTTGTAATTGAGGATAATGAAATCAAATGAAAAGACTGAATGGTGAAACAGGGTGGGGAGTATCCACAAAATGGTATTCAGTGCATAAGTCTGTAAATAAAATCCCAATCTTCCACTGCATCTCGATTGAAGTTAAAATAGCTGATGATTTTTTTAACCAAATTTCACCTCATATACCATCTGCTGTGAGACAACTAATCCTTTATGTACCAGGCACTGAGCTTATGCTCGAGAAACAGATTTTCTCTTCCAATTATATCTCGTAAATCATTTCAAATTACACTGGGGAATCAAACATGACACTTGCATCTCACTGCTGTCCACATTCATTTGAAGCAATTACCATTTTCAAAACACCATTTCCCCATCTACAAAACAGACTCAAACCCCACATCCAGGTACCCTAATCAGACTATTTCTAAGTCTCATTCTCCTCATCTGGAATAATTACCATGGGTCAACTGAGGAAACTCAAACAATAGGTGAGAGACAGTAAAATCGTCAAATCAGTTGACCTATCAAACCACATAGTCTGATCTCTTTGTACGTTTCCTTCTCCCTAAGATGTAGACCAACTTACTCTGCAATAAATAGACAAAATCACTATGATAATGGGTAAAGTGGCACCAAAAAATAGAAACAGCAGAAGCCCAGGTATTCCGAACAGTGGTTTTCAAAACAAATGAACCAGCATAGAAAACCCCACAGAGTGGTAGAACAGAGATGGCGCCCAAACCATTCAATGGATAATCTAGAGCAGCTTTGTAACAAGAGTGGAAAAAACTCATATTTAAGCCCAAGACTGTCTTTATTTAAATGGAGATTACTCTCACCAGAAATAGACCTTAAAACTGCTTGATGTAATTAAACAATCTACAACTCCATTCGCAAATTACTAACCTAAGAACAATAGAGAAACCAACTTTTCCCACTTTTTGAAGGATAACATAGGTAAAATTGAACTCTCTCTGGCTCCATTTTATCCTGTTGTCTCAGTACTGATGAAGAAGGGCCCTGCTTTCTGGTCGTAATTTAGAGAAGACACACAATCTGAACTTTACAGAACCATAGCAAAACTGCAACATCTGCCCACTTGTCAGATCCCACTTCTGTCTCCATCATCAGAGAGATCAGTAGTTCATTAACTTCATTCTGGAATAACTGAATCAATGCAACACTGTGTCAAGGCATGGTTCTGCACTGTCTAAAAATCAGTCAAGTCACCATCCTCTTGAAAAACCAGGGACACACTCCAAAGACCTGAACAACTTCCAACTAGTGTTATGCCCTCCACTCCTGGCCAGGGTTCTAGCGAGCTTTGTGGAATGCCAGCTAAAACAATGCATCACTAAGAACAATCTCCTTAATGACAGTCTACCTAGTTTCAGAACAGGATGCAGTACTGAGACAGCAATGCCCCAAATCATCAACAATGGACCGTTTATACTGGACAAAGATGACTCTTGCTTTCTTAACCTTCTGGATCAGTCTGTGGATTTTGACATCATAAGTCATCCCACACTTCTCAACACTCTCATTGAGATGATGCATATCACAGAAAAGGGAAGTTTGTTCTCATCATTCCCTGTTAACTGCTCCCAATCCATTGAAGTTTGAATTCCAGCTCCATCCCCACTTCACTCTATCATGGTGTCTCCTCAGGTTCTATAGTTTTGCCATCTCTCATCTATCAATATGGAACCACTGGGCAACCTGTTAAAAAACAATCCAACATTTCCTATACTTCCTAAGTGGACAACATTCAGCTGTATCTGATATTTTTCTCAATTAAAAGACATTGAATTCCTTGATCTTGTTAGGAATAAAATTCAATCTTGAATGTGCTACCACCACCTCAAATTAAATACATAAAATACTGTGTTTTTTTCTAAATTCTCTCCCAATTGTTCCAATCCAGTGCAATTGTTGCCAACTGTTTTTTACATCCTGGACTGTCACCCCGGGAACATCGACTGCACCAAATCCAGTTGGACACAAATCTCAATCTTCAAATCCACATCAATTTCTTATCAAAAGGAGTTCAATTTTAATTTAGGCTTCTATGTGGGATTAAACCTTTCACATAGATCAAAGATTTTAAATAAGGTGTCCACTCTTTACTCCTCTATAGGTTAGACTATGGTAATTCCTTGCTAGCCTGAATACCCAATGTTCAGGTGGCTCCCCTAAATGCAACTCTGAACCTGGTATTTTGATCTCTGAGCAAACAACTGGTTGCACAAGATTGGTCTGTATCCACTACCAATGTCAATTTCGCACCATATAAGGACTTACTGACATGACCAAGTATACAAGCAACCCCAAGCATGCTTGGCCTCATCTGTGAGGTATAGCATGAGTCCTGTGGAACAGCGAGCACGGAACCAACATCTGGGTATACCCATCGCACACAGGGCATCTAATGCAACAAACAACAAAGTGGTGGAAGGAATGCTTGAATTAACCTTACTTACTGGGTATTGCCTGAGGCCACACTCCATCCATTGTTTTTCACCCCCTTTGTCTCTATAGACAGAGAACAGACAAATATAAACCAGCCATGGTACAATTGGAACAGTCCAACCTTTACTGCCAGGGCTGTTCTATTCCCCACACTGGTTTCAGCTTACTGATTTTAGCCTAAGAAGGCCTTATTAGTAGATTGCAATTGGAGTTTTGTGATACAGCAAGGGGGACTTATGGCTGGCATACTCTTTACACTTAGGGCATCTACCTCATTATACAACTAAGTAGTCGAAGTATTGGAGTTAATCTCAGATGCTGACGAATGCTCACTGCCCCTTTTCAGTCCATTTTTTGCTCACTGAGCCACTGTAGACAGAGACCACCTATATGCAAATGATCCTGGGTCTTGCTCCACTTTGAACAGTGCAGATCAAAATACTAGGTCAGGTTCATTCCCAATAGGAATGCAAGTAAACTCACATCAGATTCTGCCTAAATTGGAAAGACCATATGCAGCCGGGGCAGTGAAGGCACCGCTCCCACTGGCCCAGCGGCAGCCAGCCTTCACATCTTGGAGTTTCATGTCAGTTTGGTGAGGAATGTCACCTAAAGTGCTTCCACCTAATAGGAGCACTCTCTGTGAAACTCCACATTGCCAGCCAGTCCACAATATTTTCATATTTTAAAGTCAAGCCCCCTTGGTGGAGGTTTGTTTTCATAAAATAAATAATCAATGTCCCTGAGATGTTAGGAGTTTTCTCCTAGCAGCTATGGGATGTTTTATATCTCCCCTGAACCACTATGCAATGTCTGGGTGAAACAATAACGGATGTAGCACTACATAGCCAGGGGTGTAGCTTAGTCAGTGAGATTCTGGGGGTGTGAATCTCAATTCCCCAACTAAAAAGTAGTGGGATGCATGGTGAAAGGATGAGAAGAGCAGGTTCAGGATGGAAGGTTTCCATGAGGAACCAGGTCAGTACTGATTTGCATTACGTGGGCCTCTGTCTAGAGTGGCACAGTGAGTGAAAAATAATGAGTTTCAATGCTACTCGGAGCAATAGCGAGTGGTTAGACTATTTGCAAGCATTTGTCCCACCACCTTTTGGGTTTTTGATTGCCGGTAGTATGATTGAAAACCTGAGACAGGTGCAGTTTTCCAATCCTAATTCTGCCAATGTGTGTGAATTCCAAAAAGCTGTGAATTTACATCCATCCAAGGAGTTATTCTATGGGTGCAGATTTACTATTTATTTGGCAAACCAGTTATGTTATGTTATGTTAAAATAATTTTATAATGCGCACAGCTACCCAAAAAGGGTTTCCCAGCGCAAGCCTGAAGGAACAGAAAGAAGTGAGAGATTATTGATTGAACAACCAGGTTTTTAGTAGTTTACGGAAATTCATGTGTAGCGTTTCTTTGCGAATCACTGTGGGGAGAGAATTCCATAAAAATGGGCCAAGATAGGAAAAAGAGCGACCACCCATTCTTGTAAGTTTGATCCTAGGAACCACAAATTTTTCCTGAGTCGTGGAGCGCAACAGGCGAGAAGGCTGGTAAGGATGGACTTGATTTTGCAGGTATTGAGGAGCAGTACCTGCCTTGATCTTGAACATATAGTTCAAGGCTTTGAACTTGGCACGATTTTCAACTCTAAGCCAGTGCAGATCTCTCAAGGCACTAGAGGTGGAAGACATTCTTGGGATTTTGCAAAGCAATCTGGCAGCAGAGTTCTGTACCACCTGAAGCTTCCGTAACACATCCCTATTTGCTCCCAAATAAAGAATATTTGCATAGTCCAGTCTAGATGTTACAAGTGCCTGGACTACGGTCTTTTGGGTAGCACTAGGGAGCATCCAGATGATTTTCTTCAACCATTTTAAAATGGTGAAGCAGGTGGCTGCAACTCTTACCGCTTGTTATTTCATTGAGGTAAAGGGCCCATTACGCGGGGCCAATGTTGGGGGCCCCAGAGATCTTTATTTTTCCCCAGAATAAGGACCTCAGTTTTTTCACCATTGAGTTTGAGTAGATTGGTTTGCATCCAAGATGCAATGTTACTCAAACCCATTTGAAGAGTTGAGGGTCCCGGCAGCTTTTCCGCAGAAAGGGAAAAAATGATTTGGGTGTCGTTGGCGTAAGAAAAGAGAGACAACCCAGCCTCTTCTGCAATTGCTGCCAAAGGTAGTACATATACATTAAACAGAAGAGGACTTAGAATCGACCCTTGAGGTACCCCATAAGGAGAAGAATGGATTTTAGAAGTAGCCCTAGATGAAAAAACTTGGAAAGTCCGCTTGGATAAGAAAGAAGAAAGCCAGCCAAGTGCTGTACCGGTAATGCCCAGAGACTGCAAGGATTTAATTAGCACGGTGTGAGACACCGTGTCGAATGCGGCGCTCAAGTCTAGCAATATGAGGGCCACTGTGTTTCCTGTATCCAGACGTTGCCGTAGCATTTTAGTAACTCCAAGAAGAGTCGTCTCAGTCGAGAAACCCGCTCTGAAGCCTGACTGAGAAGAATGTAGGAAGTTAGAAGATTCGATAAACTTTGTTAATTGTAAATTTACATGTTTTTCCAGGACTTTGGAAAAAATTGGAAGCAGGGAAATAGGCCTAAAATTGGATGACTGGGCAGGATCAGCATTAGCCTTTTTCAAAAGAGGAAGGACCATGGCGTGTTTCCAATCAGGCGGGACCATGGTCTCTTGGAGTGAAGCATTAAGTAGCTCCATAACAATCTTCATGGATGGCAACTCAAGTTGCTGTAGTACTGGGGCAGGAAGGAGATCACAGGGAGACCCTAATTTAATGCTACCTAAGATTTTTTTACAAGAATTAATATTAAAAGGTGCCCACGTTTCCAATTTAGTGGAAGATTCAGCCATAAAAATGAGCTCGGGGGAGGAAACTGACTGAGTAGGAGCCGTTGGCCTAGTTATATCAAGTGTCAGGTATATTTGCTCCACTTTATTTATAAAAAAGTTAGCAAGAGTGTCGCATTGTAATTAATTTAAAATAGGGGAAGTGGGCTGTGTATCTGAGCCAGCTAATTTTTTAACCATTGTAAACAGAGTACGTGAACAATTCTGTGCATTAAAAATAGTGGAGGAAACATATTCCGCTAGTGACTATATACATTTAAGTTTCCACCCCAAAAAATGACATTGTGAAATGACTCAGGCCCCCAGGCCTAACTACGAAGCCTAGAATGCATTTGGGGGATGTCACACCCCAAACACCTCCCTGTAGCTATGCCTCTGTCCTTCCCACCTGGGTCTGGTAGTTCTCCCTAGGAATTCATGACTACGGTCAACTACATTCAACAGCCTGGAGTCCCTTCCCTGAGATCACTTATTTTAAATGTATTTTCACTGCACACACTCTTCATCTCTGCTAAGGAAAGCCTTGATGGTAGAGCTGTCAAATCAGTGCACGCATGCAGGGCTCAATGTTTCCAGTCCTTTCTTTTTACAAGAGACTGGCGGCCTCATGTACTAAGCCCAAGTTGCAAATAAAGCTGTGCACTAGGAAATTAATAGGGAGAGCTGAGCCAGAGTCGAACCAACGGTCTGGCTTGGCACTAAGAGTCTATGTACGAGCTAACCCATGCAACAAACATAATGTAGAAATGATAAAGGCTCTTCAAAATTGAAAAAATGTAGGGGCATATTAGCAAGACCCACGTTTAAATTATCGTAGTTTTAGCAGCAGGAAACTGCCGCTAAAACGGCGATAATGGGCTTGCTAATATGCGTTATGGAATTCCAATAGAAGCCCAGGTTAGATGTCCTGCACATCTAACCTGGGCTTCTATTGGAATTCTATAACGCATATTAGCAAGCCCATTATCGCCGTTTTAGCGGCAGTTTCCTGCCGCTAAAACGGCGATAATTTTAACGTGGGTCTTGCTAATATGCCCCGTAGCTCTTTAACACATGGAAGTGTTTCACCTTAGTAAATCAGATTGTATCACTGCATAGACAGACATTTGTTAAAAGTGATAGTTTTTAAACATGAACTTAGAAACATTAATGGGTCGCCCTCCAACGTCAATTCTATTAATGAATTAAGAGGCAAGTCAGAAGCCATGTAAACCCTAAATGTCACCTAGATACTTATAGATGGTATTTATTTATTTATTTTTATTTAAAATGTTTTATATAGCGCTGGCTGGACCCGAGGTATCAGAGCGCTTTACATGGGTATTCATTGCAATATAGCAAAATTTACAATGGGGTAGAATTCAGAAACCAATACAAACGGTATAAAGCAGCTAAAATATTACACAATCTAAATACACAAGTTGCGATGGGCTACAGCAAATCCTGAGAGATTAGGCTAGTGAGAGAGGGAAAGGATGGAAAAGAGGAAGGTAGGGTATAGGAATGGGGAGAGGCTAGGGAGGGGGGTAGGTTAAGGCAATATCATACCGCTATACATGGATAATTAATTGTAATGTAACAGACTTACAATGAGGTAGTACTCAAAACCATCCAGACAGTAAGAACAACTCCAGTTTTACACAATCAAATTACATGTATTGCAATGGGCTACAGCAAGTCCTGTGAGATTAGCCTAGCGTGGGAGGGAAAGGATGGAGAAGAGGGGGGAAGGGTATGGGAATGGGGAGAGGTTGAGGAGGGGGGGAGGTTAAGGCAATGGTACACCATTATAGTCTGTTAAATCAAAACTAAGAGGTGCACATATCCAGAACTCAAGTTGTTAAAAGTGCTCTCAAATGTGATATTATAACAAAAAAATTGAGGCTCGGTGAAATAAAATGTTTGTCTGGGATCACTCAATTTGGACAAGCAGGGAAGCAATATTGATTCTAGGTTATCTGGTTTTACATTTTGAAATTTAGCCACCAGGTGTATCTCTCTCTCTCTCTCTCTCTCTCTCTCTCTCTCTCTCTCTCCAATTTTACATCAAAGGTCACAGCTTTGTCTTTTATTGATAATGCTCGACAAGAAAAAGAGAAACAGAAATAGGAGACCCGAGAGTTGGGCATCTGGACATCTGGGGGCAGATTTACAAGCCCCTTGCAACACTTTTGTGCCGCCGTTACGTCACTTTTGTGACGCAGCGGCGGTGTAAAAAATGTGGCAAATTTGAAACGTGATGCATCTAGGGAGATGCGTCACATTGTAAAGCCCTGCGTCACATTATACCTGCGTCAGGTATAATGTATGCAGGGTGGGTGTTGCCACGCAGGAAAGCGTTGTAAAAGTGACGCAGTGAAAGCTACAAGATTTCACTGTGTCACTTCTAGGACGCCACTGCGTCAAAACCTTACGCCTGCTTGAAGCAGGCGTAAGGAGTGACGCAATGTAGTGGGAATAGGCCTCAAAATGCATTGCTGGAGTTGCGTCGTGCTTGTGACACAACTCCAGCAATGCGTGACTTTTGGCCCAACAGATGCATCAGAATTTCTGATGCATCTGTCAATCCTTGCGCCATGATGCGCCGTATTGTAAATATGGCGCATCCATGGTGGCACAAGGGTTTCTCAGGGTGGCGCAGGGAAAGTGACGCATCTCTACAGATGCGTCACTTTCTTGTAAATCTGCCCCCTGGTTCCCAGGGCAAGAACGCCCTTGAAATTTGTAAACAATCACAATGTGACATATTTATGAATATTGACAAACACTTCCTACTAGGGAGTACATCTGTCTAGTATATTCACGGACTGTCCATTACATAAGGCTACAATCCATTGTCAGTTAATAATCACTTTACGGACGACTTTTGTCTATGATTAGAGTGGGTGTGAGATGTGTGCTTTTCTCTATATTTCACCTTTGCATGTAGAAATAACTTTGGTGCCACTGTCTGTGATTGGTGCACACATGCCAAGTATTTAAGAAAGTTGATTTGGAAACGAGGGATACACGAAAACTTGTAAAAAGTCACGTAGCCCCCTTGCTCGCTGGAATATTAACCATTATATTGACAGCACCCTGTATGGTCCTCATATTATTGGCATCACTATTAGGTGGAAAACTAAAGGACATTTAAACGGTATATTTCCTCAAAGAATTAATTGTGCAGCCTTGCACTGGGTTGGGTTTGTTTGTACTCCTTGACAGGCACAATGGGCCTACTGTTCACAAAACACTTGTTTAAATATTTACCGGTCTGGTTGAGAGGTATAAGACAATGTAGATGGTATCTGATCAGGATTTGAGGATGGAAAGTAATCATCTTTGCAAAAAGTTAATCTTCTATGGTTCACCTGCATCACACAAGCAAAAGAGATCGAGATGTAACCTAAAATTAAAGCCCAAGATAAATTCCTTTTCCTCTGTCTATTATGATATTTTTGTGCAGTTTTTAATAATATTGGACCATGTCCCCAAAACGTGCATTTTATCTAGAATTTTGGTTTGTTAAAAATGCCTTTTTTCTAAAAAAAATTCAGTCACTGTCCAGAGTTTTTTCTAGGTGACCGGTAGTTACTCTAATTCTCACCCTGGAAATTGTTGGTGATTTAATCAAGTCGAGGGTGGCGGTAAGTAACTCCCTTTGCAAGTTGGGAAGGAGAAGGGAGCAACCCTGAAAATTCGTGGGGTATTGGGGAAGGGGCTGCACCGGGGGAAAATATTTAGGGCCTTATTATGAGTTTGGCGGTCCGACTGCCATTGGACCGCGTCCGCCCCGCTAGGAGCCCACGGTGCTGGCGGTCCAAAGACCGCCTTATTACGAGTAGACCAAGACCCGGCGGTGTGGAGGCGGGGTTCTTGCAGCTGTTACAAATATATTGATGCCTGTGTGTGCATTTCAACTGCATATGTGTCGGATGCACACATATGCATGATATATGTGGAAAAATACCATATACCCATTACCGGGGTTCAGCCCATATGTGGGCAGTCGTGGCAATGGGTATATGGTACAAAAAAAGATTCACCTGTAGATCATCGCACACAAGGTTGTAATCCTCAGGGTGAAGATCCTGCTTTGAAGTGGGGACCTGGAGAAAGGGATCCATGTCAGAATTTGCCTTGAAGAACAGGAAAGGGGTGAGTACGCACCCCAAATCCTTTGTCACCACCACCTTGAAGCAGGTGGTCGACCGCCGGGGTCCGCTCGTGGATCAGGCAAATTATAATACAGATGCCGGCTGCCTTTCTCTGACCACGAACCTGGCGGTCTGCTGGCGGTCTCGCCAGTCTTCACAAAGCCGATCTGCCCAACTCGTATTACGGTGGGCGGACCGCCAATCTCACCGCACTTGGATAGCCACCGCCGATACGGCAGTCCACAGGACCGACAAACTCATAATAAGGCCCTCAGTCTGCAGATATGAGAGAATATACAGTTATTAACTGAGTTTGCACTTACTCTATTTTTGTTCTATGCAAATACAAAAATATACATGAATAGTTTTGTGTATGAAAAAGGAATAAAAAAAAAAAATAAGCCACATGCCTGGATATCTGTACCAGACACAAGTTTCGAAGTGTAACCTGGAAATGTTTTGAGAACTTTCAAACAGTAGACAATCCGCACCCATCTGAGATTGACCACCTGAGGATCCAGACTTCAGATTCGTCTTGAAGAATTAGGCCTAAAGAACTTAATATGATATAAAGAAATAAATGCTCAGGGCCTCATTTATGAGGAGTGTCTCATCACAGTGTGAAAGCAGCGATGCAACACTTCTCAGTGCGTCCTCCTTGCGACATGATGGATGCATCATATTTACTGTATGACGCATCATGTCGCAAGGAATGACAGATACATCGGTATTACTGACGTATCTGTCGGCGCAAAAGTGGCGCATTGCTGGGGTGTGTCTCAAAACAGACGCAACTCCAGCAATGTGTCCTTTCACATGGGGCAAGCCCCAAGTGAAAGGGCCTGCGTCACCCTTACGCCTGCCATGAGGCAGGCGTAAGATTTTGACGCATTGGTGTCCTAGAAGTGGCACAGATTTCACTGCGCCACTCCTACGACACTTTCTTGTGGGGGAACGCCCACCCTGCATACATTATACCTGATGCAGGTATAATGTAGCGCAGGGGTTTACGAAGTGACACATCTGCCTAGTTGCGTCACTTTGTAAATATGGCGCAACATGGCGCATTATTTACGCCGCCGCAGCGTCACAAAAAGTGACGCAACAGCAGCGTAAATGTGACGCAGGCCTTCATAAATAAGGCCCTTAGTGTATTGAAATGTTTTTCAGCAGCAGTTTATACAACAGAGATTATGAACGCATGCACATGAAGGTCTGATCCTGCCAGATTTTCAGAACATGTACATATAATGAATGTGAATGTAGCACATTTATTTAATTCGTGGATATCATGAAAATTTGAAATGGATTAGATCATCCTGGTCCTGAGTGAAAATTGAAAGTACTAAGGGGCATATTTATGAGAGGCTTGCGCCACGTTTGCACCACGCAAAGTGGTAAATGCGTGACGCAAGCCTCTAAGTCAAAGTGGCTTTGCATGGCTTTGAAAGGCTTCGTAAATCTGGAGTAAAGCAACACAGCGCAAATAGCGGCGTTGCCTTACTCTGCACAAGGAAGGCGTTCCATGGGCGTTGTGGTGGGTGTTCCCACACAACTCCCATGTTTTGTGACGCATTCCCAGATTTACCAAAACTGCTAAACCTGGGAATGTGCCAAAAAGATACGCTTTCCCAGGTGAGGCGTAACGAGGAGAAATATGTTTATTTCTTTTCTTTTTGTATTCATTCTATGTGTGATGAATTCTACAGCACACATAGAAAGAGGAAAACGTCTCTATGGATTGTTTTGTGCAGGAATGTGCCCCTTCCTGAACAAAAACAATCCTGCTTACAACACAGGCACCTGTGCACCATAGTGCAAGGGTGCCTGCGTTGGCACTAGGCTTTCGAAACGGCGACAGCGCAGGGGGAAAGGACAGTAATGTGCTCTATTGCTTAAATACGGCACATTCCTGCCCTTTCCCAGTGACACAGCACCACTATTTTCATAAACATGCCCCTAAGTATATTGAAATTGTCAAAATAGTGTGATATACAGAACAGAAGCTAATGTTATTTTTGCCTTTGAATGTTCTGAGCACAGCGTGACTAGGGTAGACAGTGCCAAGAGAATAACACGTACAAGTGCACCATTGGCGCTTAGCCTTATGTAATACAGGAAGCTGTATTCAATGAACCTGGACTTAACTGCTCAAGGCAGCCAAGAATTACATATGATGCAACTCACATAACTATTTACACATATTGTCACAATAACCTTCCCTTATTATAAGACTAGCCACCAGGGAAACACATTCAGTCTCGCATACCCACTTAAACAGATAATTACATAGGTAATGTTGGGTAATAAAACACATATGTTACATCATAAAATACAACACAAAGTGGACATTGAAAGCACAGTAAGACTAAAAAGCAAGCATTGGCAAAGACAATAGGTCTGCTATTTTCCAAGTAAAAGTGTCTCTTTTTTGATCGGTCACTTTGTATGTGCGGTTGTATGGTAGGATGAGTGTCAGGATGAGTCAATAGCTGGAGTGACGAATTTGTGAGTATCTCAGAGAGTCGTGCATTCTAATGAGGAATATTATGTGACTGTAGAACAACCTTGCGGGAAACCTACTGAGAAAATAACAAATATTAAAACTAGACAAGGAATGAGCAAATACAGATTTAAAAAATATATATTTTTATTGTATTTTTGGAGCAAATACAGATCTAGCTGTAAACACGGACGAACCTGTAAAGAACCTAGACATCTGAGTGGGATAGTTCTATAAGCAATGCATTATTATTCTTAATGATGACGAACTCCTCTTTCTGATCCAAAGTATCTCTTCTCTTCCACTGTTGGTACCCGAAAGAAAAGATACAAACCTAGCTAAATGAAAATTGGCAAACGATTGTTTATGCTTTTGTTAGGCTGAAGGATTAGGGTTTTTTAGGTAGAAGGGCTGAAATGTTTTACAGAGAAGAGGTAGTACTTAATGTGTACGAGTAGTTCCTGATGGTGTGCTCAGCACTCATATTTGGCATCGGCTTGTATTTTTCATTGTTAGACGTTTTCTCAGCGCAAGAGAGAAAAATGCAGTAAAGGGAGAAGGAAGGAACAAAAAAATTAGGAACACTGTAACAAAGGGAGGAAACAGGGATGATAAAGATCCAGAAAGAGTGATATAAAGTGATAAGAAGTGAATTGAGGTATTTGGCACCACTGCTGGCAATCTCCTAATTTAAAGCCCGAGCCTCTTCACTTATTTTTCTTTGACAAATTAAGCACTGGAGGAGAGAGAGCCTATTCATAGAAATTAGAACTCGTATAGCCTTTCAATAGTATCGATTCACTGGTACACGAGTCCCAGCATGCTGTAGCTAGTGTGAAAGAAACATATATGGAACTACTGAGGAGAGTTTTAAGGGGATAGAGAAGGGCAGGCGGAGAGTAGGGGTAGAATTGATAAAATGTTGGCCCTTCCAGCTTACTCTTTAATGCGGAGTTCTGGCCAAATTCCGCCAATTGACGCGTGGTGGACTTTTTCTCTCGCGAGGCTGCCGAATATGCAAGCTGGCGAGTGCGAGCGATATTTGGCGTCGCCTAGCGTAATTTCTAACACGAGCAGTCACCGGTGTTGGCGAGCGGTCGCAGTCAGAGGGCCACCGTTCAAGTAGATTTGCTGCTGCTTGAGCAGATTCTACTCAAGCGACAGAAAAATCAACCCGCATGGCCGCGCGCGGTTGCACAGCGCATAGGGCTGTTCACGCTGATTTTCAGCGCTGCTCGCGCTACCGACGCTAAACCTTAGTGCAAGCTGCACATTTTCCATCAGTTGGCAGAATTTCAGGGAATCTCGTGGAGTTTTTCTGTAACTCTGCAGAATTCCGTAGAGTGAAACTCCTTGCGTTCCACCCACCCCTAGTGGAGACATAAAACACCAGAAGAATTGCTCTTAAGTTATGCCATCCGAACTCTAGTAAAGAAAATAGGAGTAGCTGGAAATTTCAGATCGGAAGGCCTCCAGGAAGTGAGGTTCTGTGCTAGATCAGTTCAGAGACACAATCATGTCCTACACCACAACCCAGTGGTACTACTAACACTGTAGTGCAGCAATGATTGATGTTGAAAATGAAGCTTAGTAATGACATATGGTCCTAAACCAATGAAATTCAGCGATGTTGCCAGTCAGAACTCAACCCAGTGAGTGATTGTGTTCATAGTCGGACTGGGACAGAAAATAAGCCCGGACACCAAAATAAAAGTAGCCCCATCAGTGAATTAGTTAGCTAAAAAAGTGGCTCATGTTTGCAAACTGGGACAGGTTTTTGATCTTGTAAAGACACGCTGTATAAGTGTTTTGCTAGGTATTGGAGACCGCATGTATTTGTGCTTGCTGCATGAAATGTTGGGGGATGCCCGTTTGTTTGTCGGAGGGGTGAGAGGGACTGCAGCCCCCAGCTTGCCTTGCAGTCTCTGCCGCCAACGTTGTCACGCAGCCTGCACGTGCGCCAGGAGGCGCCTAAATTTACTTTGCGGCTCCCGCAGCACAGGACGCCCGTTTGCTTGTCAGAGGGGTGAGAGGGACTGCAACCCCCAGCTTGCCTTGTGGCCTCTGCCGCCAACGTCGTCACGCAGCCTCCACGCGCGCCAGGAGGTGCCTAAATTCACTTTGGGGCTCCTGCAGCATGGGACACCCGTTTGTTTGTCGGAGGGGTGAGAGGGACTACAACCTCCAGCTTGCCTTGCGGCCTCTGCCACCAACGTCGTGACGCAGCCTGCACGCGCACCAGGAGGTGCCTAAATTCACTTTGGGGCTCCCGCAGCGTGGGACGCCCGTTTGTTTGTTGGAGGGGTGAGAGGGACTGCAACCCCCAGCTTGCCTTGCGGCCTCTGCCGCCAACGTCGTCACGCAGCCTACACGCACGCCAGGAGGCACCTAAATTCACTTTGGGGCTCCTGCAGCGTGGGACGCCCGTTTGTTTGTCTGAGGGGTGAGAGGGACTGCAACCCCCAGCTTGCCTTGCGGCCTCTGCCGCCAACGTCGTCACACAGCCTGCACCCCATTTGTTTGTCGGAGGAGTGAGAGGGACTGCAACCCCCAGCTTGCCTTGCGGCCTCTGCTGCCAATGTCATCACGTAGCCTACACGTGCGCCAGGAGGCGCCTAAATTCACTTTGGGGCTCCCGCAGCGCAGGACGCACGCAGGTGTGCCCGGGCAAAGTCCGGGCCAAGGGTGGGCCCATCTTCGCCCATCAGCGCCTGACAGAGGTGGGGCTAGGCCACCCCTCTTTCGCCCACCATCCAGAAGTCAATATGGGTAAGCGCAAACAGCCATGCAGCTCTGACCTGGTCAAGGCAAAAGCTAAAGTACCTCGGAATTGTGCCTCTATTATCTCGTACTTAACAACAGCTGTGGGTGCTCTGACAGAGGAGATTCAAAACGCTGAGGAACATTTGGGCCGGGGGGCTGAGCTAGTAGTCTAGAGCATGTTACCAGCTGATGCTACACTAAATGTAATCCCATGTGAGGCAGGTGTCAGCGACACTGAGCAGGGTGTTCCCATACAGGGCTCGCAGAGTACTTTACAAGGGTCATCGACAGTAGAGGGCGTAAATCTGGTCAGGATTGCATCCCCTCACCCAAAAATGGCCCCTGTTAAAAAAGGAGGAAAAGAGGCACAAAAACTTGCACAGTCATGGCTGAACCTTCATCGCATCAGGATCGGGGAGGGATTCTGGACTGCGATCAACTATCATATCCTGCTGTGAGATCAATTGTGGGTGACTTCTTTCAGTCGCGACTGGCACCTCTTTTTGCAACACTCCTAGAGGACATAACCAAACTTGTTAAGAAAATGGTAGAAGGGCTGGCAGGGAAAATGTTGCGAATAGAGACTCAATTGATGGAACTGAACACTAGGGGTGTGGTTAAAAATACGTATGATGCACATATTTTGTCAAATATCACCCATATTAGTCAAGGAGAGAGGTTTGTGAGTCAGGAAAGACATAGCACTCTACACCCTGGCATAGCCAACCATGATAAGGGTAAGGCTAGAAAAGATCTAGATGTGAGGGTGGTAAAAACGAACACCAATTATGTGGGAGTGCATCTTCCTTCAGAAAACCAACTCCATCCTGGGCAGGGAAAAACACCCACACAGAGGATTGGTAATAGCTGTAGGCTACATTTACCCCCTGAAGCCACTCCTCTGGTAGCAGTATTAACAGGGGTACCCCCGCTTAAAGATAAAACCACTGAATCTACCATTGAGTTCATTTGTAAAACAAAATTCTGGTGTAAACAACTGTCACAAAATGGGGCTTTAGCGTCCTCCCATATCATCATGGCCAGACGGGTGGGTTGGGTAGGTTGGAGGGAAAAATCAGGAGAGGGTGATTGCATTATCATTAACTTTGACCAGATTGATATGGCACGGAAATTGTTCCAACGAGGATTAAATCAGGGCCCAGGGGGTATTAAAGCACTGCCTCTTGGTTTTTTTATTCCCCGAAGGAGGGTGCTCAGGCCAAAGGCTCCAGTGATTCATGGAGATTAGTTCCGGAATCAACATGGGGGAGATCTGAAAACAGATTAAGAAATAGGGATGGGCTCCCTCTTTTGGCTGATTCCCCTATTCACCTTACACCACTCCCAAGACCAGCAGAAGCATGTGGGGGGTGGGCAGGTGAAAATAGATTTGTAACCACAAACAGATTCCTTCCTCTGAGCCAGCTGGATACTAACGATTGACTTGCAATACCTCCTCTCCACCTGAGCCAAAGCACAGCTATTCCAAGAACTGTCACCCCCTGCTCTATCATAAGGAATGAGGAGAGAGTAAACAAACATCCAAGGGTCCTTAGCTGGAATATAGCAGGTCTGAGAAACGAAAAAAATGATCCTAGGTGGTCAGACATTTTAAGGGAGTATGATGTGGTTGGCCTGCAAGAGACGTGGGAAACGGAAAATACCCTATGGGTGGATGGTTATACAACCTACTGGGAACCCACACGGCCTTCCCCAGTGGGGAGAGCAAAGGGGGGTTTAATAACCTTAATTTCCCTTAACCTCGCAGGCACACGTTGCACACTGGGTTCTGGCTCCTGTAACTGCTTAGTGGTCCAAATAACGCCTTTTAACGCGCCGAAATTACTTATTGTTAATTTTTATAACTCTTTTGAGAGGATTTCTATGAATGAACATTTATGTAGTTTAAAATGTTTTTTAGAATCTTATAGGGAGAAGCAATCTACTTTTTATTTGGTAATAATTTTAGGTGATTTTAATATACACTTGTGCACAATAAACTGTCATGTCACTGATATTCTGGGCCCTAAAAACTGCTCTAGTTTGCACTTTGAGCATACGCAGCAAGGAGGGTTTCTTGAGGACATTTTGGCTGAGTTTGATCTATCACATCCAAGTGTTAACCCAGGGGAAGTCAGGGTCCCCACTTTTAAGGGAAGAGGCTTGAACTCCACAATTGACTGTATTTTTATTACCTCAGGCATGTTACCCCAGGTTGTATCCTATGCTGCACAATGGTCACATTTTAGTGATCACAATCCTATACACCTTATACTGGGCGGGGGAACTGGAGTAGTCACAAAATCAGGTGAGGTCATCACTTGTAAAACTGTAAAGCTAAAGATCAGGGCCGTAGGCTGAAATGGTGCAAGGTAGTCCCGGATCATTTTTTTAATGATCTATGTGAAACTTCAAGGGATGATATTTGTCTCTGCCTAGACAGTACGAAGAAGGGGGTAGAAACCCTTACAGCCTTCAACAGGATCTGCCAACAGGTGGCTAGAGCTCTCACACAGCCAAGGAGGGAATTTAAGGAAGGTGGTGAAAGGTGGTTTGATCATACATGCACAGAAGCCCACCAAAACCTTCTTTATGCTTTAAAACAAGCACCCCAAGATAAAACCCAAATAGCTGTTTTTAGATAAACATATGAGCTTGCTGTAGAAAATCGTGAAGCTGAAATCAAACAAGAAGCCTGGAATGATTTACTCTCTGTGGATGTCCTCAAGAACAGTGCTGAGTTCTGGAAGATTGTTAATAAACCTCTTTTCTCTGGGGTTAGTAACTATCCGCTGGAATGTAATATACACGAGGATCAATGGTTCGCTCATTTTAAACATATATGTGGTGATCAGGACGATGAGGGAACATTACGTCCCCTTACATCGGACATGGGCACATACAGCCTGGTTTTTACTGAAGAGAAAGTAGGGGAGGCAGTAATGCAAATGACCAGTAATAAAGCTCCCGGTCTGGATGGTGTTCCGGCTGACCTTTACAAGCTGAATGTGGCACATTGGTCTAAAATTTTAACTCACGTGTTTAATGTGGCCTGTGAGCATGGTTTGCCGAGGTCTTGGTCTCAATCTACTATCATACCTGTTTTTAAGAAGGGGCAGAGAGGAGACCCGTGATATTACAGGCCCATATCGCTGATCGACTCAGCAGTCAAAGTATTGGGAAGAGTGATCCTTAGAAAATTAACAGATTGGCTAGCAGAGTCCAGTACACTATCAAATCTGCAGTATGGTTTTAGAAGGGTAGGAGTACCACGGATCAGTGTTTAAATCTACAGCTGCTAGTTGGGAAATACACAGCTGCCAAGAATGGGACATTACACCTGGCCTTTATGGATCTGTCCTCAGCCTTTGACCGAGTAAACAGACCCAAATTATGGGCTTTATTAATTGAAATGGGAATGAACTAGTGCATAGTTTATGGTAAATCTGCATAGGGATCTCTTTGCCACTGTGAGATACGACCAAAGGGAAAATCATACCCAGCACATCCATATCACAAGAGGAGTCTGACAGGTCTGCATTCTAGCTCCCCTACTGTTTACCCTATATATAAATAATCTTGATTCCTCTCTGTGCACAGCCTGTAAACATATCCCTCGAGCGGGGGATCGGTCAATCCCTGCGCTTTTATATGCAGACGATGCGGTCTTATTAGCACATACAGCGGTTGGGCTCCAGAGTCTCCTAGATTCCTTTGCGGATTATATGAGATCTTTGGACCTAAGTGTTAATTTCTCCAAATCCCAGACTATTACCGTGGGCCTTAGACCAAAAAAGTTTAAAACGTATTTCTGCGAAGGAATTGAAATATCAAGGGTGACAACATTCTCGTACTTAGGGGTGCTGTTTGATGATAGGGGCTCATGGGTACCGCAAAAGAAAGCAAAAAGAAACGCTATGGTAAGATCAACAGTTGCGGTTCTTGATTTTGCGCGTAGGCTAGGGGCTAAGCCAATCCAAGCTATGCTCAACATATATAGAGCAAAATGTATTGCCATCTCTAAATATGGGTCTGAAATCTGGGGTTATAAGGAGGCTGAGGAACTACAACTGGTGGAAAATAAGTTTCTTAGAAATCTACTCTCAGTCCCACAATCTATACCCTCTTACATTATCCATCAAGAATTAGGTATAGGTTTTGTTTCAGACTTGATCGGATTGGCCCCGCTCCTGAGCTGGATAACGATCTGGACAAACCCAGAATTGGTGGAGAATCGTGAGATCGCCCGGGATTGCTTATCCTTGGACAGAGCAAGTAGCATCTCCTGGATAGGTTATGTAAAGAACTTAACAAACAAATTAGGGCGGCCCAAACGTTTTGATTCCCCAAACAAACTTAGGAAAGAGGATTTATTGTGGGTTAAAAAACATTTTTTAAACATGATGCAATCTGAAAGAGAGGCCAGAGAGTTAATGAAACCCATGGTAGAAGCCTACCTTCTATTGAAATCAGCTCCAACGATAGAACCCTATTTAAATGTTACAACAAAGCCTTATCACCGCTTTCTTTTAACCAGATTTAGATTCAACCTCCTGCACTTTTTATTGGCTGAACCTCAGGGATGGAGAAAGTTGAAAGATTTGGGCCCTTGCTCTTGTGATAATTTCTCTACCCAAGACACTTTGCCCTTTGCCATATTTTGCGACCATTATCATCATATTTGCAAACGTTTCTTAGTACCTAAAGGATAAAGGGTTTACGCAGGTAAGGCCTGAGTTAGTATATCTACAGATGTTGAACAATACATGGAAAGTTTTAATATTGCTAGTTTTTTAGTTGCTGCAGTTAGGGAAAGGAAAAGAAGGGCCTCTATGCAATGAAATATTTTAGCTCTTCTATAATTGCAATGAAATGGTTTGTAAATCGGATGTTTGTAGTGCATAAGAGTAATTTTAAAGAATTTGCATATGCTTCATTTATAACATCAAAAGGATAGGGATTTTTCATGATGAATTTTTATGGTGTATAAGATTATCCCAAATGAATTTTGCATATGTTTTTAATGTTGTTCTTACAAGCTTTTTGTAGGTTACTTTTATGGTTTTTATTTACCGAATAAAGTGATTATGACTGACTGACAAAATAAAAACAGGCCCACAAACAGCCAGAAAAATGGCCCACACACTGACCTGGCAGACTAGCCCATCAGACATTGCCTGATTGCCAAACAGGCTAGTCCGACCTTGACCGTGTTACTGAATCATTACAGGGGATGTTGTAATACATGCTTGTAATTCAGCAATAGTCAGACCACAAAATACTACCAAGCAATGGTTTGTGGCTCTCCATCCCTCTTCGCTTGTTGAAGGCAATGCTATTGATTATGGTTTTGCTTAGCTGAAAGATCACCCTGCATGCATTTGTCAGTGGTTGAAGTGAAAGAATCAGTAGTGGAAGCACTGAGGTGGATGTCAAGGGGGAGATAGGAGAAGATGGATGCTAGAACATGAGACGTATTGTGGAAACTGAGCTGAGATAAAAGGCTAATGAATACTCAACAGTAATCAACACTATATGCTTCTCAAAAGCCCACAGAGACATCAAAAATCCCCAAGAACCAAAAACAGCTTTAGACATATATAAAGACTACACAATAATGAACCAGTTTCCTTCCTCCTTCAGTGACGAATGTATACATCATATATTTAAAAATGTACAAGTGGCATATGTTTATGCAATCTGCACCCTTGAAACTCAGTGATTTTGCCAGAATGGATTCCACCTAGAAAAGGCCTGTTTTCATCTATTCTGTAGAATGCAGCCTAGGTGTGGCCTGTTGTATTGCACTATGGTTATTCAGTAAACAATGGTGGTGGGCTCCAAACACTTTCTAGTTATGAGCTGTGATACTAAATCCTTGCTCAATTAATGATGGTGCCAGAAAAAAAGAAGATTCTCAGTGAAAATGGATGGACAGCTAATAGACCTGGGAAAGGGAAGGGCAGGGAGAGCTGGAAAAGTAAATGTGTTGTTCTTAAGGCACACCATCCTTACTCTGGCAAATAATAGCACTAGTTGTAAACTGGAGATTGGCCAACTAAAGGGAAGTGGGGATGTGCACAGGGCCAGTTGAGCAGAAAAACAGTACTATGCATTTCTAGGCAGGAATTGATTAGCTGTTGGGGTCTCTTAGAGAAAATACTCCAGTGGGATGATCCAAAATGTGAATGACATATTTATCAAGCTATAGCTGAAGGGGGCTGAAATCAACATCCATTGTGTAAAGAGGACTGGCCCAAACCCTCTCTCTATTTCTTGATGATCACATGAGCTTGGATGATTAGCTAAAGCTGCTTATAGATAGACCTTAAAATGTGCCCATTTGCTTAAATTCTGTCTAGCCAAACAGGCATTGCTTTGGTAGTTGCAAGAATGGTGAAAAGTAAACACAAATCTTCAAATTTCATTTTTCAGGCATGTTTCATGCATGGTTCAGATGGGATTTAAAAATATATAAAAAGCATGGCTTTCATTTCGTGTGCTGCATTAAATTTAGGTAATCTTTTAAATGAATGCCCCATATTTCATATTCTCTCAGCACTCTCTCAGTAGCCTCTACAATGTTACAGAAATATTCAGATTATGGTCTAAAACCTAAAAGCCAGAAAGCATCTATGAAACATTAAAACAATTTATAAAAACACTTACAACAATTTGTTGCTAATAACATGATATATTATATCCCACTAGTTGTCAATGTTAGCAACACTGGTGGCATGGGCAATCTCATCAAGAATAACGTTGACACTGACAGCACTGTCACTTTTTCTTATTTTTCTGAATTTATATTGAAAAGCATTGCCGTGAGTTACAGGGCTTTCCTGGTAATACATACATGTTACATACAACCAGGCCTAAGTATTCCTAAGTCTTAAGGCCTAGAAAACTAATATTCTGAATGGTGATGGTGGCTAACAGAGCGTGCAAGATCACGATATAATTTTAGGTACAGGTTAACAATAGTCATGCTAAGAAAAATGGCAGAAGTACAGCAGAAAGGAATCTACATATAGTGATTAGGACTGCAAGGTCATCTAGCCTCACACAGAAAAAGCTTGGAAGGAAAAATGAAGCAGAATTAGTTACTGTTGCTGGCTTTAGAACACATCTCTCACAAAAGCATTATTCGTGCTTTAGATCCCTTCTCCACAGAGAATCATTGGAGAGGAAGGTTTAAAGAGACCTGAGAGTTCGTGCGGAACAGACACGAAAACTGATTTCTAGAGGGGACATGCCATAGCGCCATTATCCGACTGTAGGCCCAACACCATTCTGAGGTATGGAGGAATAGGTACATGGCTTGGCATAAAAAAGCTAGTGAAATTACTAATAGTTCAGCCAATACAATAGTCATGAGGATGGATATATATATATATGTATATATATATATATATATATATATATATATATATATTCACTGAAAAAAAACTAAGGTTACAGGGATGTTATAGTTAGACTCAGATTTCACTTGTATAAAACCATTGAAATTCAGCAGTTATAGTTACCCGAGCTAACTATAATATATGCCCCCGCAATGCACTGCTTATGACCTTGCATATTACATCACTCATGACATGGTCAGTGACATCACTGATGACATCTCAAATGAAATCACTGATGACATCATCCATAGAGTCACTCACATACCCACTCACACACCCATACAGCCACTCACACAACCACTCATTTTCCCATACAGCTACTCATACAACCAGTCATTCACCCATACAGCCACTCACACAGCCGCAACTCACCCATACAGCTATGCACAAACCTATTTATTCACCTATAAAGCCACTCACACACCCACTCACTCACCCATACAGCCTCCCAACACAGCCACTCACTTACCCATACAGGCACTTACACACTAACTCACACATCCACACAGCCACTTACATATCCATTCACACATCCATATAAGCACTCCCATGTCCTCTCACTCACCCATACAGCAATTCACACAGACACTCACTCTCCAATATAGAAACTCACACACTAACTCACTTAACCAAACACCCACTCAAGCAGCCACTCACTCACCCATTCAGCCACTTACACACCCAGTCACTCAGTCCTACAGCCATTCAGACACCCACTAACTCACCCATACAGTCACTCACACATCCACTCACCCACCCATATAGCCACTCACACAGCAACTCACTCACCCATATAGCCACTGACTCACCCACTCACTCAGCAATACAGCCACTCACACATCTACTTATTTACCCATACAGCCACTATACACTCACTCACACACCTATACAGCCACTCAGACACCCACTCACATACAGATATACACAGTCACACAGCCACTCATAATATATGTTGGAAGTAGTATCACTCATTAGCAGTACACCTAGTATACTAATTTAACTTTTGTACTAGCTTAGTATATATGTTTAACAACCATAGACTCCTAGAAAATACTTACACTGACTTGATGATATCATCAGTGATGTAATTTGAGATGTCATTAGTGATGTCACCAACCTTGTCAGGAGTGATGTAAAATGTGAGGTCATAAGCAGTGCATTGCAGGGCCTAAGCTAGAGTTAGCTCAGGTAACTATAACTGCTGAATTTCACTGGTTTTGTACGAGTGAAGTCTGAGCCTAACTATTACGTCCCTGCAACCTTTATTTTTTCAGTGAATTTCTAAAGTTTTTTTAATTCTATTTCCTAACTATAAAATCCCTGTAACCTTTGTTTTTTTTTGTGAATTTCTAAGGTTTTAAAAATATTGTATATCCTAACTGTAACCTGTAACTTTTGAGAGTGTGAGTGAGTACATTAGTGTATTAGTGTCTCAGTGGATGTATGAGTGAGTGCATTAGTGCCTCAATGGGTGTGTGAGTGTATGTGAGTATCTGAGTGGGTCTGGGATTGGCTGCATACGTGTCTCACTGGGTGTGTGAGTGCATGCATGAGTGTCTGAGTGGGTCTGTGAGTGGGTGTGTGAGTCTCTAAGTGGGTCTGTGAGTCAGTACATGAGTCTCTGAGTAGGTCTGTGAATGGGTGTGAGAGAGTATGAATGGTTCTGTAAGTGGGTGCATGAGTGTCTAAGTGGGTCTGTGAGTGAGTGTATGTGTCTGAGTGAGTCTATGAGTGGGCACATGAGTGTCTGAATGGGTCTGTGATAGGGGTGGGTGGAAATCGCAGAGCTGTATTCCACAGAATTCCATGGCGGTAAATCAAAACTCAGCGCGATTCCGCAGAGTTATCCCACACATAGTTTTGTAAGTCAAGCAGAATCTGTAATGTTTAATGTACTCCAGGTGAGCCTGTCATTCCCAGAAGCAATGGAACACATGCTCAATGTATATATAGTTTTATGGCATGGACCAATGTTGTGCTGTTCTGTGAGCCTACCGCATCCCTCCAGTTAAACCGGGTCTTTTCACACCTCAGAACTCGTCTTTGCTTTGACAGTCTGCCAATGGTATGGCCCCTGCTCTCTCGACCACGAACCATGTAGACTCGACCGGACCGGGGTCCACAGACAGGCAGGAAGTCAGAACGCTGCAGGCCCATGACAGCACAGCCTCTGTTAGCAAACAACTGGAGCATAATTAGTTGTTGCATTTTTGTCAAAGCTCTGCCAAAACACATCCAGTCTGGCCTGCAAGTACACAGACAGGGCTCTACCAGAGCACCTCCACTCTGGCATGCAGTATCATGCGATCCCAGTGGTGACACCGACAGAAACCCCTGCTTGTGCACCCTAATTCTGACCTGCTGCTAAATGCTTATCCAGGTTAAAGAAAGGTTTGTGATTTTGGCGCTTTGGAATGAAGTATAATCAGTTTTATTTACTTAAGTAACATATGTTTTTATCTGCCCCCTCTCTGTGCCTGCTTGCTCTCTCCGTATGTTGCTCTCCTTCTCTCTTACTTCCTTGTGCCCTCTAGCTCTCTTTGCCTTCTTTCTCTATTTGCCCCCTTCCTTCTGATCTTTTCATTTTTTCTCACTCCCTCTGTCCCTCTCATCATCCCTCAGCCTCATTTTTCTCTATACGTCTTGTCTCCACTCTGTTTCTCTATCTTTACACTCTGCTCTCTATCTTTTCTCTGTCTTTATCCATATATGCATGTGTTTCCCCTCTGCCCGCTATGTCTTCCCTTATCTCTGCTCCTATTTCATTTCTTGCTGCTCCCACCCCTTCTCCCCTTCCCCCTCCCTCTCTCTGCCCTTTTCTGTTGCAGAAGAAGACACATCGTCCTTCTAGATGAGTGGCAGACAAATGCCCTGAGTGTGGTTGCAGTACCTGACCCCTGACCCGCTGTTCTGAATGGAAGTTTCTGTTCCAGTGCCCTTATATTTGTCAAAGTTCCACTCTGATTTTACATGTAATAAGAGTTTCCTGGTTCACAAGCTCCCTGTGGCTGTGAAGGAAGGTGATGCTGCCGATGCCAAGAGGTGGATGTGGCTTAAGGCATTCTCCTTCACTACTAAGAAAAGGGCTGCAATATAATTTGACTAATCAATGCTCCTGTATCGTTTCGGCTTCTCTTTCCATCTCACTCCTACCAATTTATGACTGTAATGGCCGGAAGAGGGCCACTAGACCAATCTTGAGCTGAACTTATCACACCATTCTGTACAACCTACAACACCCTCCTCTCCTCACTCCTGCCCTCTACTAACCCCTTAACTCGTAGTACTCTCTCTTCTCCCTCATGTCCCTCTTGCAGTGAACCAAAGCAACATAACAAAATATCTATGTTTTCGATTGATCAGCCAATCTAATGCACGTACCACGTTTCATGTATACAGTCTGTGTCGCTCCGAATACCACATTCATATTTCCACTATCTGCTTGTATCCATGCTCTGCGTGTATCACTGGCCCAATCAAACCCCATCACTACCCATCGTGCACACTCTCTGCTCCTAAACTACAGCCACTGAAGACCTAAAATCCAACCACTGCTTCGCATTTTCTGCTCGTTTTTTGCCTTCTGTTTTGCCTTTTCTGCTTGTTTTTCGCCATCTGTTTTGCCCTCTTCTGCTCTGTTTTGCCTTTCCTGCTCATTTTTCTGACCTCTGTTTGACCTTTTTCTGCTCGTTTTTCTGCCCTCTGTTTTGCCTTTTCTGCTCGTTTTTATGCCCTCTGTTTTTAATTTCTGCTTGTTTTTCTGTCCTCTGTTTTGCCTTTCCTGCTCGTTTTTCTGCCCTAGGTTTTGCATTTTCTGCTCATTTTTCTGCCCTCCATTTTGCCTTTTCTTCTCATTTTTCTGCCCTCTGTTTTGCCCTTTTCTGTTTTCCCTTTTCTGCTAGTTTTCCTGCTTTCTTTTGCCTTTTTCTGCCCTCTGTTTTGCCTTTCCTGCTCATTTTTCTGCACTCTGTTTTGCTTTTTTTACTCATTTTTATGCCCTCTGTTTTGCCCTGTTCTGCTCTGTTTTGTGTCTTCTGCTCATTTTTCTGCCCTCTGTTTAGCCTTTTCTGCTAGTATTTCTACCATCTTCTGATCTTTTTTGGCTTTTTGTGCTTTTTTCTCTGCCCACTATGCAATGGGGGCTGCTCGGCCCCCCTCTCCCGGCTGATTTCAGCCGGGGACCACATCCCCCAGGGCCTGGCCAAAATTCAATGGGGGAGGGGGGCTAAGTGGCCCCCCTCCCTGGGTCGCTTTGATGGGGACCATGGGGGAGCCGCAATGCCCCCTTGGTCCCAGCCGGTTTCCCGCCTACTGCAGGAGCCGGCATTGCTCCTGCATGCAGGCAGCTGCTAAATATGCAGCTCCCTGCATGTGAGAGCAATCTTTCATCTGTAAACAGATGAAAACTCCGCTCCCAGCTAGCGGGAGCAGTTTGACAGCTCTCTCTTGCTGGAAGCCGAGTTAGTGTCTGCTCTCGCTTGGCTTGGCTTCAAACAGCTCCAGGATGGCGGTCCATGCAGACCCCTCTATTTAAAAAAATGATGCCCGGGGAGGTGGTGGTCCCTGGGGCTCAAATGAGCTCATGGAGGGGGTGGGTCCGTGCAGCTCTCCTTCAATATATTAAAAAAGCCCAGGGCAGGTGGTGGTCCCCGGGGCTCAAAAGAGACTTAGGAGGAAGGCCACATGCTCCTGGAATCTAGCCCGCCAGGGGTCTATACTGTAAACAAGCACAGGAGACCGCAATTGTTTTTTTTTGCTGCAAATTTGTGAACCAGTCGTGATTTTTGCCACTAATTTATATTTTTTTAAATGCGTTTTGTACTGGCGGGGTCCATGAGGGACCCAGCCCCAGGTCTAGGAGGATCAGGGTATAACTACCCTGCCCCCTTCTCTTTTAAAATTTTTTTTTTTCTTTGGGACTCGGTTGAGTCTGAGTCCCAAGATGGCTGCCAACACTTCCTGGTTGAAGCGTTGGCAACCAATCAGATCTCTGCACGAGATGGAGAAGATTTGCAGAGGGGTCGCGTCCCAGACGTACTAGTTTATTTTTCCTTTAATATCTCTAAAACTATTGAATGGATTTACACCAAGTAACAAAAAGAGCTCTTTCTGGACCACAAGCTACCTTTCTGCCAAATTTGGTGTAATTCCATCCAGCGGTTCGGGCTGTAGTTGTGTCTAAAATCTCTGTGGGAATTAACATGGGGAATGCACTTTTTGATCCCCCTTTTCTCGACCCCCATGAAACTTTCCATGCACAATAAGACTCACCAGCACACTTTTCTGGGACTATTTCGTGAAGATTTGTCAAACTGCGCCAAATATATAGGCAAGTCAAAAAATGTATACAACTATTCAGAGAAAGCCAAGTTCCTCAAAATATACGTCTATTCCAAAATTAAATTAATGTTCTTCTTCGGACAGCTTTAATCTGTTTCAAAACCCTCACAGTTACTGATCCTACATTGAGAAATGAAGTTGATATGAGTAGAAAAGTGGGTACTGCAAACAGTGTCTACTCTATGGAGACAGTTTACTCTGTACCACAATGTTTGCAGACATTGACACTCTCATGAGAAGTACACCACAGAGTATTAAAAAGTATCTACTAAGAACACTGTACACTCTATGCAAAACTTGAGTGACAATTCACTTAAAATGACCAAGGTCTGAAGGTGCTAAAGATCATACTACCTTCAGCCTTCATGCTGTGATAAAATATTTACAGATAATCCATCTTCTGAAGCAAAACAAGCACATGTACATAGATTAGTACCTGATGCACACAGTCTTCTATGTTATGTAAAAATTGTCATGCTGAGACGATTCTTTCTAACAACTCAAGATTGTGTACAATACTTAGGGTCTGATTACAACTTTGGTGATCCTCAAGCGGGCCGCCATGCCAGCGACCCCGTGGGCGGACGGCCAAGCCGTGCTCAGCACCGACCCGCACGATTACGATGCGCACGTATGCCACGGACTGGCGAGTCGGTCGGACTCCGGCAGTGTCACGTCAGTGCCTGTCAAAAGGCCCATAGGTGAGCCTCAGACAGGTACAGCCGTGACACTGTCGCAGCACGGTCCTGCATGGTGAGGCATGCACCATGTGGTGCATGCTGCACCATGCAGGAACTAGGGTGCAAATCTACAGGGGGGCACAACAGGTCCCCCTCTACATGCACACCCAGGCCCAGAGTCACAAGGGGGCCCCAGGGCGCCCTTTGTTGCCTCACCACCAGCCTTTCCATGGCGGGCTCACTGCCATGGAAAGGCTGGCGGTGAGGCAACTCGTATTATGCTCTATGGTGCCGTACTGCCAGCTTATTACTCAGTCGGACCGCTGTGCCACCACATCCAGGATCCCCTGTGGCCGCAGCGTTCCAGTGGTGATCCAACCGCCAAACTCGGAATACGGCAGTCGACAACCAGTCTGGTGGTTTATGGACCGCCACCACGGGTTCGGCGGTCCTATGGACCGCCGAACATAGAATCTTGGCCCTGTTTGAAACTTTACCTGCAGAAACAAAACACTTGTGGTGAACATACAGGACACAAGTCATCAACTGTCACCTGCACACAGAGTTACTCTTCAATACAAAGATTTATAATGTGTTCAATGCCTCAACACAGCTATGATGCATTAGAAGAACATGCGTTTTGGAAACACTTACACTAATTAGCAGGACAGAGGCTGTACAAAATTAGGTAGAAAGGTAATATGGTAGTTACCCACCACTATGTAAACTATAAAATAAACTAGCACACTAATTGGATGATGTCATCAGTGATGCCACCAATGATGTCATTTGAGATGTCATCAGTGATATCATAAATGATGTCATAGAATATGTTATGAGTGATGTATCATGTGAGGTCATAAGCAGTGTATGGCGAGGGCTCAAGTGAATATCTGTGTTTTTTGTAGTTCAAAATGTTAATGTTGTCACAGGCACATTCACCTAACTATAACGTCACTTTAACCTTTGGCTTTTTTTCAGTGAAAAAAAAAATATATATATATATCACACACTGAAAAAACAGAGGTTAATGAGACGTGGTAGTTAGGTGAAAATGTTAGTTAAAACATACAAAACCACTGATATTCAAATAACTATAACTCGTACCCTAAAGTAACTATATCTGGCTGGTTCTGTCATGAATGATGTAATTTTAGATGTTGCAGTAATGTCAAGGAACATGTCATGAGTCATGTAACATGTGAGATAATTAGCAGTGCATAGCGAGGGCGCGAGTTATAGTTACTTTAGGGCACAAGTTATAGTTAGAAAACTATAACTGGTGAATTTTATTGGTTTTGGCGTTTAGAACAGTATGTTTTAACTGGCATTTTCACCTAACTATAAAGTCCCTTTCACCTCTGTTTTTTTCAGTGAATTTCTAAGGATTCTTTAATGTTAAGTGACATATAATAACAATTCTGAACTACAATGTCACTATAGCCTTTGTTTTTTTCAGAGAATTTCTATGTTTTTCTTGAATGTAAAGTAAGATCCCCATCACTGTGCACAGTGTGGGGTTGGCAACACGGCCTTCCACTGGCAGCCAACCACCAGCTGCACACACAGTGTGGGGTTGGGCACAGAGGAAACAATATAAAGGGTGTCATTTTAAGTAAGGTAGATCTACTGGCTTTGTTAAAGGGACAACATATTAAAAAAGGTTGGTAATGCCCCTGCCCCTTCTAGGGGTGCCACCAGTAAAAAATATATATTTTTAAAAGCCCTAGGACATTATGGGGCACTCCTTGCCAGAGCAGTGAATAATAAATGAGCAGCAGCTGCTGCTTATTTTTCGTTTTTTAAATCTGTTTATTAATTTCTGGGGTACTATGGTGTCCACCCGGGCACCCACATCATGTCCACTAGGGGCTGGGGCGGCCTTGGGGCTCCCCTGCCAGCTCCCCAGGCACCGCCGTGGTGGGAGCCAGTCATTTTTAAAATTTTTTAAGTGCCCCAACATAAACAATGGGGCTTTACAAAAACCACTGTCTTTTAAAAGCGTCTAGCTTATTAGCTTTATGAAGGGGTCAACACATCAACATATATAAAGCAAACCTATTGCCTTTGTCCAAAAGTCACCAATAACTATAATCAAATGTATATTTCGTAAATTCAAACATTACAATGCGTAATAATAGTGATCGTCTCAAATAATTTTTAACAAAACATTTTTTTCAATTTACAATGAGCAGCTATGGAACCAACCAAACGGCCTTGTAAGCTCTCCTGGGGTCATGAATTTACTCACCCAGGAGACTTGGGGGTCGATTCCGATCTCGGCCAGAAGCGCACCTAATACTATTCGTCCAGAAAAAATACGAGCCCAACGCGTTTTTCCCGACCAATTCGAACAGTCGTCCGAGCGAGGAAGTACGCTGCGCATTACTGCTAAAATTCCGATCGAGCCGTACGTACCCATTCCATCTCCAGTTCCCCGACCGAGCTGGATCCGGAAACGCCGATTTGAGTCGCACGGAAGTAAATACACAGCACCTTCCGGCCGTACAAGTACGATCGCGCAATCCGTACGCGCCCGAACTGGTCGCTACGTCCGGCACGTCAGAGCATCCGGGAGAGCCGCACATAAGCTCCGATTCGCGCCACAAGACGATCCACGGCTACGAGACGAACAAGCCAGCTACGAGTACGAGTCGAAGCCACGAGAAAGCCGAGCGAGACAAACCAACCATGAATCCCATCGCGCAGGTCCTACCAATACTCTACATCTATTACCGGAACCGGTACGGACGCGTACGGCGTGAGACGGTAAGTCAAACACCCACTACACAAACAAACGACACGTACCCGACATATGTCACACACACATAGGGATGCAGAAATGACGTACACTAGCAACAGCAGAACCATAGGGGCGGGATGGCTATCACCAATGCCATACACACCCATAGGGGCCTGGATGCCTACCACTACCACCACCCCTACTCATGGGGGGCTGGTTGCCTACCACTACCACCACCCCTACTCATGGGGGGCTGGATGCCTACCACTACCACCACCCCTACTCATGGGGGCCTGGATGCCTACCATCACCACCACCCCTACTCAGGGGGGGCTGGATGCCTACCACTACCACCACCCCTACTCATGGGGGCCTGGATGCCTACCACCACCACCACCCCTACTCATGGGGGCCTGGATGCCTACCACTACCACCACCCCTACACAGGGGGGGCTGGATGCCTGTCACTATCACCACCCCTACTCAGGGGGGGCTGGACGCCTGTCACTACCACCACCCCTACTCATGGGGTGCTGGATGCCTGTCACTACTACCATCCCCACTCATAGGGGAATTGATGCCTACCACTACCACCACCCCTACTCATGGGGGGCTGGATGCCTGTCACTACTACCATCCCCACTCATAGGGGAATTGATGCCTACCACTACCACCACCCCTACTCATGGGGGAATTGATGCCTACCACTACCACCACCCCTACACAGGGGGGGCTGGATGCCTACCACAACCACCACCCCTACTCATGGGGGGCTGGATGCCTGTCACAACTACCATCCCCACTCATAGGACGGGTAATGCATGACACAACCAGCATACTCCAACATAAGGAATGTCAGCAAAAGACATCCCCCCAACATCATGACAAGAGTATGTAGTCTGTGTCAAATGCCTACAACACTGAACATGACATTGAACATACAATGTGACCCCCTATCACATGTGTCACACAAAAATGTGTGTGGCCGTCACAATGCAAGCAATGACCAGTGTGGGAATGGGGTCTAAACCCCGATCATCGACGTGACCAAAAGGTAAGCGTGGGGTCCATAGCTGAAGCACATTTTGAACATTGTGGCAATGGGGTCTAAACCCCCATCATCACAGTGACCAAAAGGTAAGCGTGGGGTCCATAGCTGAAGCACATTTTGAACATTGTGGCAATGGGGTCTAAACCCCCATCATCACAGTGACCAAAAGGTAAGCGTGGGGTCCATAGCTGAAGCACATTTTGAACATTGTGGCAATGGGGACTAAACCCCCATCATCACAGTGACCAAAAGGTAAGTGTGGGGTCCATAGCTGAAGCACATTTTGAACATTGTGGCAATGGGGTCCAAACCCCCATCATCACAGTGACCAAAAGGTAAGTGTGGGGTCCATAGCTGAAGCACATTTTGAACATTGTGGCAATGGGGTCTAAACCCCATCATCACAGTGACCAAAAGGTAAGTGTGGGGTCCATAGCTGAAGCACATTTTGAACATTGTGGCAATGGGGACTAAACCCCCATCATCACAGTGACCAAAAGGTAAGTGTGGGGTCCATAGCTGAAGCACATTTTGAACATTGTGGCAATGGGGTCCAAACCCCCATCATCACAGTGACCAAAAGGTAAGTGTTGTCATGGAAAAAGCTGCAACTGCCAAACAGCATGGATGATTCCTGGTCACAGAACAACAAACACATCAGTGGCAAAGTAGTGGTTGTGTCCCATAGCAACATAGATTGGGTGAGGCAAACAGTGCAGTGCAAATAAAACATACCTTTGGCCATGTGCAGACAAACATCACTTATGGGGACTGACATCGTCTCCATTTATCAATTACACAATGCCAGAAGTGACCATCATAATGCAGACCCACATATCTGCAGTAATGGACACACAAATGTAGATATCCTGGGGAGACTGTAGATGTGAGTGGAACAAATACCATACCATGGCAGCAATGGGACATACGAACCATGATTATTGTGCTGACTGATGACCTAGGAGTCCCAGGGACAGCATGGGAAATCCTCCAAACAACATACAGGCAATGGCACACCAAAGATATGCCAATGCAGTGGTGCAGATGCACAAACACAAACAGGCAGCCTCACACTGCATATCAAACACAACAGGTGATGGGGGTGCCAGTGTCCCCAGGCAACCACACAACACATGAGGAGGCCTGAATTCCAATTACACAGATGTGTATACAGTGCCATACAAAAGTAACTCATGGATCGGATTCCCCTATGTGGGCAATCAGGCATTGTTAGATGAGAGGGAGCCCAAATTACAAATGTCACACAAGCTTGTAGGAACAGCAACTAACACAGCAAGAGACAGACCCACCACAGCACTACCCCCAGGGACCCCACATTGTGGTGACACTAGCCTGCATGATAATCCCACTGTGATGACAAAGGTAGATGTCGTTCACACTGTGAACCACAGCCATGTGTCCTGAACAACAAACTACCATCACACCTACACAAGCACAAATCAATCAGCACGGCCTGTCAGCCAAGGCCAATATGGAGGTAGGGGTCTAGCCGTGCAACAACTCACATTTGCACACACTCAACACCACACACCTTGATCTCCACCAATGTGCAGCAGTGAAGCTCACATGGACAGGTGACATTGCACATGCACCCATGACAATCCCAGGGGTGGTTGTGGGAACTAAGGTGCAGAAACCCATCACAGCTGGCCAGTCAACAAGACTCGTGAATGTCTGACACACTGCACAGTACGCCGTACATGGGCATGATGTGAACTCCACCCCAATCAATGGGATCCCGGCCACAGTCTCACACCAATGAAGAAGCCAAGGTCACCCACAAAGAACACACGTAGACAACTTCCAACATTGCAGCTCTGACCCTGAGGAGTGGCAGCAGTCAACACACACAACGTGTCACAATCACTGAAAGCTACCACAAACTGTAAATTACATGACTTGTGTAACCAACAAGTGCCAAGGGGAATCCTGACTGTGTCTCATCTGCGTTTGCCCACATCCCCAGCCCTGACAACAAAGACAACTAGGGATGACAACCTGATGAACGTTAGTTTGCCATGCACCCACATCACGGAGAAACCAGGTACAAGATGCTGGATGAACACAGGACAACTCAGCAAGCATCACAAACAGGAACATCCGTAGGGACACAGCCGGTGTAGGAAAAGGGAAGGGAACACACACAGACATGCTTACACAACACACAACACGGGCCCAGGCAATGTCACGGGATTACACACTGCCATGAGGGCACTCCACTCCTGTGGAAGGTCCGCTGTGCCAAACCTTGTCTGTGCACAACTCAAAGATGTCAGCGAAACACTTGGTCAGTGAGTCAACAATCACAACACACTAAAGGCTCTGCTCACATCAGCCTGGGTACGGGAGTGTCACGTCAGTCTTCTGCATATACCAAAAACACGTGTTAAGCGAGTTGCACTGTATACACAGATGAGTCCTTCAACATTGATGTGCTAAACTGCATGTCCAGTGGAGATGGGCACACAGTCAGGGAAATAGAAACATTGAACAGTGGTAAGCCCACCAGATGTGCATCAGTGTAAGCCACAGATGTCAATTTACAAATGCAAAACGTACATCCCTGTGTCAAATGCAGAACATTACACCCTCAGACTGCAGCAAAGGATGCTATGGATCCAGACTAGATTAGGACACATATCCCATGGACCACATGGAGTCCATCACAGCAACACTTCATTTTCCTGATCTGAACACTATTACAACAGCAAATGCATGATGATACTCATCTACATCATGTACATCAAAAGAAAAACCACTAGTAAACATAAAGAGGCTTTATTCAGCAAATGTTGAAAAAAATTTGAAGTCCAAAAGAAACTAAGGCCAATGGCCAGTCCACATACACATTCCGAACAGGGTGATATGTAACAACGTCACCCATTGCTTGCCTGCACTGGTACGGACAGGAGACATCCCCCTCGGAGGGGCATACAAGGGGCAGGCCAGGCACCGCAGGGACAGGATCAGGGGATGCTAGAAGGAGGCAGTGAAGGGGTGGTGGGTGCAGGAGTGTCACCGGCAACTGCAGTGGAGGTGTCTGACTCAGTGGTGGCCGGCACCACTGTAGGGCACAAGTCATATGGTGTGGGTGCTGGCACCACTGCAGTGGGCCGGTCAGATGGAGTGGACTGGGTCGCCACTGCAGTGCCCAAGTCAGACGGGGTGGTTGTGGACTCCACTGCAGTGCATAACTCCAAGGGAGTGGAAGGGGGGGCAGATGAGGTGGGCAGGACAGAGGGGGGCGACCCGGTCTCCACACCAGTGGCACAAACAGGCCGAGCGTCTTGCTTGGGGGTGGAAGAGCAAGTGGTAGGGGGGAGGGCCTAAGCATTTTGGAGATGCGGTATGGGTGTGTGGGGGAACCTGGGGCAGGGTGTGGCGGGGGAACCTGTGGAGTGGTGGCCTGGGGGATGGAGGAGAGAGACTGTGTGGTGGAGCTGCGTGGTGGTGGTGGTGGGGTCTTGCCCTTCCTGGTCCGGGGGACTTCTGAATGGGGTCCTCAGTCTGCCTGTGCCTGGGGGAGGGTGTCCGGGTGTGAGGGGCACTCCCTCTGTGTGTGGTGGTCACCTCTTCCGCCTGTGCGTTGGGTCAGATGGATATGTGGGGAAGAGGCCAAGCTCACAGAGGAAGAGCTTCTGGGAGGGGGGTTGCAGGTGAGGCAAGGGAAGGGGTTTTGGAGGGAGAGGTATCTGAGGACTGCGCAGTGCTCGTGGATGCGTGTGTGTGTTCCTGGGCCCCATCCCCTGTGAGTGAGGTATCAGTCCCCTGACTGTGCGTGCGCGTCTGGATTTTGGCGTGTGTGTCTGTGTGCTGCTTGTGTCTGTGCTGGTGGGTACCTGTGCCGGTGTGTGTGTGCTTGGGACAGGCATGGTGCTGGGGATTGTGGATGGGGCAGAGGTAGGAGGGGTGAGGGACTGTTGCAGGAGGGACACTGCTGCCGTCAGTGAGGAGGCCATGGACTGATTGGTCCGATGTAGGGCAGACATGCCAGATGACATGCCCTCCATGAATGACACCAGTTGTGTCAACAGACCCGTGTGTGCATGGAGGACACTCAGCACTGATGTCTGCCCTACATGGATCTGTTTAAGCAAGTCCACAGACTCCACACTCAGGGCAGCAGGGGAGACAGAGGCAGGGGTGCGGTGCCTGGCATGAAGGAGACATGCTCCCCTACACGGGAGCCTCCACGGACATGTGGGATGGGAGCAGATGGGAGGGGGGAGATGGTGGTGGTGGCGGGGGCAGACTTGCTTGATTTTGTCTCTGGTCTGCTGACACCCGCCTCCACAAGGGAGTCCTCACTGGAAGTGCTGTGGTCCTCAACAGAGGTGGTCGTAGCTGAGGTCTCCTCAGTGTGGCTCCCCTCACCCTCCGTGCCACTGGGTCCCTCGGTCTCCCCTGCAGTGGACCCAGTCTGGCTCTGCCGCTCCTCCTGGTCCATGGAGCTGTCTCCTCCTGTGGCTGTGGATGTATCTGCAAAGAATCAGGATAAACAGAGCAACATTAGTCACCTGTACTGACCACACACGCCACAGTAAGTACAGCACATCACAGAGCAAGCCCTGCCATCATTTACTAGACATTGCAATAAGTGCTGACACTGATTTGAAGAAGCCCATTGTCTGCCTGACAGTCATTCATGCCACACATATCCTACCTGTCCATGCACCCATCTGTCTGGTGCCTGTTGTATGCGACTAATCATATGTGCACACATGCACCACATAGACAGTTGTTGGACATCCAAGAGAACATGTGGAAATGTGTCACTCCAAACACATGCCATCTCCTGCCACTGACTCAGTACATGTGTCAGGAAAAGTGACGGGCAGAGTCCCTGTCGATATGCGGGTTTTGCTTCCATCACCAGACACAATGATGTCCTCATGTCCTGATAGACAATGCGACAATGGTGTGCTTGCAGGACATATCACACTACTGCTGGATCACCCTTTGCGAGTTGAATGTCATGGCACAGGCCTGTCTGGCAAGTCAGTCATAACTGTCTCCTGTCACAGGGGCAGTGCATACACACAACACCAGTCTACACTGTGTCACAATCATGGAAGTTTTGGGTATGCAAGCCCTGTAGCTGACAGGTGCACATGTGCACCCTGGCCACCCACATCATGAGGACTAAGATGATCCCACGTCAATCAAATGAGACATTTGAGTGACTGCAAACACAAATCCATACACATGGGCACTTCACCGTCTGATGAGAATGGACCAAAGCTGCCTGCACCTCAATGTTTCATACACCTTTGTGCACAGTCAAGGGATCAGATACCTATGCATTAACCAATGTGCAGATCCTATAGTCACAACTCAGATGGCTGGCCATCCCAAATTGTTAAACACTCCAGGAGTCAAAAAAGCAAGGCCACACCACGGTGACACAGAGGCAGACACCTGAGTGCACTCTTCACAATGCCCAATATGTATGCTGACACACGGGAGTGGGAGAACAGAGTGCCTTCGATGTACGGAGTAGGCATTACAGTCCTGGTCCATGTGCAACATGGTATTACCCTGAACACTAGGCAGGTGGCTATGCATGTGTCACACACATGATGTACATACTTCTGAGGCTCCCCCTTGGTCTCTGCTGCAGCATGGGTGTGTGGCACATACCCCAGACATGTGGTGAGTCAGAGCAGCAATTGGAACACATTGTGAAGCCATACCCAGAGTACATGTCAGATCACAGGCATTGTGTGAGCAATTGTACCACCCATGCAGCCCACAACAAAGTTCCTGTAACTGATGCTGTCCCCAACTTGAACCACAGGTAACTGCAAGTACACAGTACCCAAGTGACCTAAGTCACAGACTGTAAGGGCCACACCTGTGTATCAGATGAGGAGGGGCATGACACAAGTGAGGGACATGAGTCCAGGACGACAAGACAGTTGTACTGTGGAAGTGGAACCAGGCTAAAGGAGTGCATAGAGCATGTTAGTCATAGTACACAGAAAAGGCTAGCACTTACCCCTCCTTGCTGCTGTCTGGCCTTCAGCTGCCCATCCAGGTCAGGGAAGACCACCACCAGAATCCGGAGCATGTGGGGGTCAGGGTCCGGTGTCCGCCCCTCCTGCGAGGAGGCGACAGCTTCAGCTGGACCCTTGCGATCCTCCGGGTCCAGCCTCGAAGGTCCTGCCACCTCTTCTGGCAGTTGCGGATCCTGCGCCTGTAGACCCCCACAGATCTTACTGCCCGGACGATGGTCAGCCAGATGTCCTGCTTCTGGTGGGCATCAACCTGTGAGGATGACAAAGTGAAAAGGCCATTACTACACATGCAACATATCCGTGCATCACACAGTTGGATATACATGTCTCAATCACAGGGGCATATGATGTACACAGGTAGTGCAACTATGGCCATGAACAGTTGTCCAGCAGTTACTAAATGGTATCATTGCCTGGGAAGTAAAACCTTGTTGGAATGCACTGTTACTGCACTATACCTGTTCAGTGCATGTAACTACACACTTTGGGGGTGCCAACTACTCAGTGAGCATGCTAGCCACTGGTGTGCACACTGTAAGTCTTGCTAGTCAGACAACATGCACAATTAGTAAGGCAGTGGACAGCACACTCACCTGCTCCCCTGGTTTCCCATACAGCTTGCTGTACTGTGGAAGGAGGCTGTCCAGCAGGGCCTGGTTCTCCTCAGTGCTGAAGGCTGGGGCTCTCTCCACAGTACGTGCCATTGCAGTAGCCAGAGGATGCAGAGACAGCAGCAGTGGTGGTGGCAGATGTCGTCCTGGAGCATGTAGTGCAGGCAAGTGAGCTCTCAGGGGAACAGCCAGCATTATATGTGTGCTGCAGAGGCAGATACTGTCCCATGTGTCCAAAGTGATAGGTCCAAGTCGTTTGCATCTTCTGAATCTGGCCAATCCATGGAATTGCACCACTTATACACGCCCACAGCATACTTTCAAAAGTTCAACTTCATGACACCCATGAATTTGCAACATTGTTGTGGGTGGCCAACTGAATTCACTGCATCCGGCTTGTAAAAGCTTCAAAACGCGTCCGTTACCATGTCAGTCCATAGCCAATGCGTGCGCACCGATCGGTCCATTGCTGTACAACGCGTATTTCGAAAAACAACACGCATCCGTCCACATCATATGCAATGGCCAATGCGTGCGCACCGATCGGTCCATTGCTGTACAACGCGTATTTCGAAAAACAACACGCATCTGTCCACATCATAAGCAATGGCCAATGCTTGCGCACCGATCGGTCCATTGCTGTACAACGCGTATTTCGGAAAACGACACGCATCCGTCCACATCATATGCAATGGCCAATGCGTGCGCACCGATCGGTCCATTGCTGTACAACGCGTATTTCGGAAAACAACACGCATCCGTCCACATCATATGCAATGGCCAATGCGTGCGCACCGATCGGTCCATTGCTGTACAACGCGTATTTCGGAAAACGACACGCATCCGTCCACATCATATGCAATGGCCAATGCGTGCGCACCGATCGGTCCATTGCTGTACAACAGCGTATTTCGGAAAACGACACGCATCCGTCCACATCATATGCAATGGCCAATGCGTGCACACGGATCGGTCCATTGCTGTACAACGCGTCCCTGTACAAGTCACTTGCATATGTCACCATGGTTGTCACTGGTGAACGTATGCCAGCCACAATTACTTGCCAGGGACTCAGGGGCACACCTACAACACCACAGCCTGTCCACACTGTATCCTAAGGCATGTAAGGCTGCATTACCTGTGTGTGTATGGGGGTCAACATGTGGTTTGTTGGGTGGCACTTGGGGACAGCCACTCCCAGGCTGTGCACGTGTTCATGGGGACAGAATCCTTTGTGTGTTGTGCACATGACCACTGTGATGTGCAACTATTCAGTTCCGAGCATGTGGCATGGTCACATCTCCAGGTTGTGTATGTGTATGTTATGTCACATACACCCTGAGTCCCATGTGGGATGGTATGTACGTCACAGGGTGACCCATTGCCACAATTGTGATGGCCCTCCACAGTCTGTGTGCATGTTGTGTTTCAGATGTCTCGGATTCCATGTGCACAATGGGAGACAGTCTCCACATCCACGTTGTTTGTGCATCGACTTTGATGTTGTGCGTGTGTGTGTCACAGACGTCCATGTCTGTCCTGCAGAGGCAACAGGGGCCACTACCTGTGGGAGTCATGGTTGTTTTGCTGGCGTGTACATGATACGCCATGTCATGCCAGTGTCCATGTGGCAATACAGGGTCCCTGGGAATCTACCTGTCAAAGAACTGAGATGCCTGGGGCACATCTGTCCTCACTTGTCACTGTGGTGTGTGTTTGGAACGTGACAGCAGTACATGGGTACTGTGACACAGCCGAATGACTTCCCATAGCACAACCTGGAACTTGTTGTCAACACATGTTGAACTGAGATGTTAGATGTTGGCCATGTAGGTGCCATATATGTCCATGCAGAACGGCACACACATCAAGTACTTGTGTCTCGTAATGATGTATCATGTGATATTGAGTATGGTCAATGCCACATATGTGGGGTGACTGACAATCTTTCTTTGTTCACCTATGCACTGCAGGGCACCAGCTGTCCATAGACCATTCCCTGACCTTGCAACCATGGTTGAACGTGACTGCATCCGACGGTACCGCTTCAACAGGCCGCTTATTGAGGAATTGGCGGTGCAGTTGGCCCCACATTTGCAACCTGGCCGGCCATACCCTGCAGCACTGACCCCCAAGGTGAAGGTAATGGCAGCCCTACACTTCTTTGCCACCGGTACCTTTCAACACACTGTGGCGCCTGCTGGTGGGATGTCACAGACCATGTTCAGCCGTGTGCTACGCGATGTTTTGGAGGCGATGTTGAGATACTTGAACCAGTACATCTATTTCCCTAAACGTCAACAACTCACTGACGTCAAGAGTGACTTCTATGCCCTGGGGAGGATGCCACATGTCATCGGCTCCATTGATGGGACACATGTGGCTTTGGTACCACCACAGGCACATGAGCAGGCATACAGGAACAGGAAACATTACCATTCTATCAATGCCCTGGTGGTATGTCTTGCAGATATGAGCATCTCACATGTGTGTGCATGTTTCCCCGGTTCTGCACACGATGCCTACGTGATGAGGAGTAGTCGCATCCCGAGGATGATGTCACAGATGCAGAACCAGCGTGCCTGGCTTGTCGGTGTGTACTGACTTTGTACCATTGTGTGTGTTCTGCAATGTTGTATTCCACCCTCTTTTCCAACTCAGCTAATGTGCAATTGTCTGTATGTAGGTGACTCCGGATACCCCAACATGCCGTGGTTGATGACACCCATCAGGAACCCTGTGACACCAGCCCAGATGCGCTACAATGAGGCACATGGTCGGACCAGGAGAGTGATCGAGCGGACATTTGGTCTCCTGAAGAGCCGCTTTCGCTGCCTGGACAAGACAGGAGGGGCCCTCCCATATGCCCCTGCAAAGGTGTGCAAGATTTTCATCGTCTGCTGCATGCTACACAACCTGTAAGTGCGGAAGGAGTTGCCTCTCATCCTGGATGACGATGACCAACATCCGCCACCTGTGGAGGATCCTGGCCTGGGCCACGATGCCAGTGATGATGATGATGATGATGATGAGGTGATGTCCGCACACAGCTCATCACCAACTTCTTCAGCTGAATGTGAGTATACAGAGATGTTATGTCAATGATTTGAGTTTGCATGATATGTGTTGGTGGTGCTGTTGCTGTTTGAGTGTGGCCATGTGCTACTTGACTGGATGCGTGCAGCGATGTGTTCTTACAGGTAGTCTATACTCCCCAACAGTGTTGACATGCTAACTTGGTTTTGTGTAGGTATCTTGTGACATGTATTGGGCATGAGTATTGCAGTTCTGTCCTGTTCTTCAGTGCTTTTGACTGTGTGTCATGTCTGTCCTTCACAGGGTACTTTCAGAGTTGTTTGGTCAACTCGGATCCCCCGACACCAAGATTCAACTTCCAGGGTGGAAGCAGTCGTTTCCCTGCAGGTGATGTGCCACACACCCCTGGACTTTATTTCCTCTACACTTGGTGACTGTGTGGCCACTGCCACGTGGGATTACCTTGCATCTGTAGTGGAAACAACATGTTGCAAATGTGTAATAAACCTGTGCTTCACTTTGGGATGTGCGTTGTCTGTGGTCACACATCTGACTGACATTTGCTTACTTCACCTGTGGGCTAGTTAACACATACTCTGAATAGGTGTGGTGTCTGTGCATTCCACTGTATTTCCTGGCAACATCAGTGTAGGCGATGAGTCAGATGGCCCTGGTGTGTATGTGTTGTGTAGCCCTAGTGGTGTGTCTCCCTCATATGTGTCACGTCGCCATGACTCACATGACGGTGTTGAACTTGCTGTAGCAGTTAGCATGCACAGTGTCATTTAGCAGATCATCATCTCCATGACAAAAACAACGTTGGAATCACAACAGAGGCAAGTATGGTGTATTAGTGAGTTTATTTACATACATGTGTGAGGATAGTGCACAGGATGGTGGGTGCTGTACATTGGGATTGGAATCCAAAGTTCCCAGATGAGTTGGAAGTGTTGGTAACAGAAATGTCCTGAGTAAAGTCCACAGTCATCTGATACATTGGTCCAACTTGAACTCCCCATGTCATGTGGGAGAGTTGGGTTGCATTCGACAGGGTGAACAGTTTGCACACAAAGGGGAATTCCCAGAACAGGTGTTGGGTTCCTGGGGGATGTACATGGCCATCGGCCTCTCAGTTTTCCTTCCTCGGATGACCCCTCTTCTTTCGGGGGACCTCACGTGCAGGCCGCTGCGGTGCAGAGGACTCTCCACCAGAGTCATCCTCCCTCCCTGTGGCAGTTGCAGTTGTTGCGGCACCAGATGTTGTGGGCACACAGGGAGGTGTGGCCATGTTGGTGCTAATCTGGTGGAGGCATGTCTATATGTCCCTCTGCACCGCTGTCAGTTCTTCCAATGTGGCCCACTTGGACTCCATGCGAGACATGTGTGTCTCCACACGGGACATGTGGGAGTCCAGCGGGCATGATGGGCAGCCTGCTGCTGTTGAATGTCCTTGAGGATCCCCACTACCTGGCTGACCTCTCCGGTGCTATTCTGGTACGCATCAGCAATGCGTACCAGTTGTGGGTCATCATGCAGTCCAGACCCCTCTGCAAACAGCGACCTCTGCCTACCACCCCTCCCACCACCCCTGGCCACACGTGCAGGACCTGCGGTGGCACGCACAGGTGAGCCTAGGCTCCCTTGGGGGTTGGTACTGGGGTTGTTGTCCGTTGCTTCACGGTGGGCCGGGGTCCCTGTGCTGTTGTCATTGAGTGTCCTTGGTCTGTCCGTGTCGGCGGGGGTGGTCTGTGTGTTGGCAGTAGTTGGATGGGTGGGTGCAGGGGGTGCAGATGTTGGTCCTGCTGGTGCTGCATGATGACTCACACCGGAGGGGCCAGGTAGGTCTTCGCCATCCGAGGAGGGCAGAGGCTGTTCCACACCAGAGAGCTCAGGGTCCCCCAGAGCCTGGGACAGGGACTCCTCATCATCTGCTGCTGTGTCCCCATCATCACCTGTTTTTGGAAGAGACACACAATGTATGTTATGTTTCTACAGGCATCAATGGTTCAAACACCTGACAGTTGTGACTGTACCTCTGGATGCGGGCCTGTACATTGCATTGTCCTAAGTTGTCACAGTCAGAGGTTGATATTGGTGTAGCACATTGTCCTGCCAACCTGAAGCATTTCAATGTGAATGTTGAGGTGTGTGCATGACCAGCATTGGTGGTATTTGGTTGACATCCGGCCCTCCTTCTCCCCCAGCCCAGTTATCCCACCATGAAGCATGCCACCCTTGCAGTGGGTGCAGGTTAACTCCCAGGATGTCAGTCAGTGGTGTCCTGCTGTTGGTTGGTGCCCAGTTCCCAGCAGGGCCTGGTACTCCCCACAACAGAGCACCATTGTCAGACATCTTTGAAGTGGCTTTTCACTCCCTGTGAGGTGTGCATGCTTCAGTGAGAGCTTGCTGGGCCATGTGGGTGGGGGATGTTGAGCTGTGACTACCACTCCCATCATGCTATTGCCTACACCCCCTTCCCAGCATGCCCATACTTCCTTCCTTTTGAGTGGACTTCACTGTGTGTGAGTGTGACAGCAATGGCAAGATGGCTGACAGTGTGGTCCTGTTGTTTGTTGGTGCCCAGTTCCCAGCAGGGCCTTGTGCTCCCCACAGCTGAGGCCAGTGTCAGACATCTTTGAGGTGGCTTTTCACTCCCTGTGAGGTGTGCATGCTTCAGTGTGAGCTTGCTGGGCCATGTGGGTGGGGGATGTTGATCTGTGACTACCACTCCCATCATGCTATTGCCTACACCCCCCTTCCCAGCATGCCCATACTTCCTTCCTTTTGAGTGGACTTCACTGTGTGTGAGTGTGACAGCAATGGCAAGATGGCTGACAGTGTGGTCCTGTTGTTTGTTGGTGCCCAGTTCTCAGCAGGGCCTTGTGCTTCCCACAGCTGAGGCCAGTGTCAGACATCTTAGAAGTGGCTTTTCACTCCCTGTGAGGTGTGCATGCTTCAGTGTGAACTTGCTGTGCCATGTGGGTGGGGGATGTTGATCTGTGACAACCACTCCCATCATGCTATTGCCTACACCCCCCTTCCCAGCATGCCCATACTTCCTTCCTTCCTTTTGAGTGGACTTCACTGTGTGTGAGTGTGACAGCAATGGCAAGATGGCTGACAGTCTGGTCCTGTTGTTTGTTGGTGCCCAGTTCCCAGCAGGGCCTTGTGCTCCCCATAGCTGAGGCCAGTGTCAGACATCTTTGAGGTGGCTTTTCACTCCCTGTGAGGTGTGCATGCTTCAGTGTGAGCTTGCTGGGCCATGTGGGTGGGGGATGTTGAGCTGTGGCTACCACTCCCATCATGCTATTGCCTACACCCCCTTCCCAGCATGCCCATACTTCCTTCCTTTTGACTCTGCTTCCCTGTGGGGTAGTGTGCCTGTGCTGACAGGATGGCTGACAGTGTTGTCCTGGCGTTTGTTTGGCTACAAGTCCCAAAAGTGTCCCTGTGCTTCACACAGCATAACCCAGGGTGGTGGTTCTTTGTGGGATATTTAATTAGAGTGTGAGGCAATGCATTCTCCCAGGTGAGTTGTGTGGAGTTTGTGTTAAGGGTGTGTGTGAGAAAAGCTGCTGGTAACTATGGTCAGTGCTGTCAGTCCTCCTTCCCACCCAGCCAGATATCCCACCATGGAACGTGCTTCCATTGCAGGGAGTGCAAGTTCTCTTTCAGGATGTCAGTCAGTGGTGTCCTGCTGTTGGTTGGTGCACAGTTCCCAGCAGGGCCTTGTGCTCCCCACAGCAGTACCCAGTGTCAGCCATCTTGTCAGTTCTTTTCCACTCCCTGTGATGTGAGCATGGTTTGTGAGGGTGACCAATATCTGTGACTACAACTCCCATCATGCTATTGGCTACACTGACTTCACCAGCATACACAGAATTCCTTCCTTTCAGTGAGCTTCCCTGTGAGGTGGTGTTCTAGTGGTGGCAAAATGTCTGACAGTGTTTGTTGGTTAGATTTGTGCCACTGCCTTGCTCTATTTGTTGTTAGGTTTGTACATGTCATGACACAGTTACATATCACTATGAGATGGCAGGTATTGTGTTTGTCTGACTAACATACACATCTTGGGATGATTATGTTTTGGTTACTGTGGCTTTGCTAACGGTGCATGGTTTCACTATCCCCTTGACAGTGATGTGTGTGTATTGTCACACAATATTGGGTATATTGGTTGTGTACTCACCAGGCTCTGGGATGTTTGATAGTCCATGTACGCTCTCTGGTGGTAGGATGGCCCGCACCTTCTCCTCCCAGGGCCTGAGGTATACTGGTTTGGCAGGAGGGCCACTGCCGGTGCGATGACTCAAGGCGTAATCCTTCTTCAGTAGGGCCTTGACCCTCCTGCGCACATCATACCACCTGTTCTGGATGTCTTCCTTTGTGCGCAAACATGGTGATTGTGCGTTCACCCTGTCGACGATCCTCTCCCACATCTTAGTTTTCTGCGACATGGGGGTCTGTTGGACCAATGTACCAAACAGGTGTGGCTCTACCCTGAGGATTTCATCTACCAGGACTTCCAATTCACTGTCTAGGAACTTTGGATTCTTCTTTGGGGGCATGGTGATGGGTGGTGGTGGGGATTGATGTGTGTGTGAGTGTGCAAGTGAGGGTGGGTGAGTGTAGGTTTTGCTGGGTGTATGTGAGGGTGCTATTTGGGAGGTGCTAATGGTGTGTGGCTTGTGTGATGGATGAGTTGTGGGTGTGTCTGTGGTTGCTGTCTGATGGTGCAAAGGATCATGGTAGGGATTTGTGGCCTTTATATGGGTGGAGTTGTGGGTGTGTCTTTGTTCCATGTTTTTTTCCCCCTGTATTTATTGACTTTGTCATTGCTTGTTTGGCCCTTTTTTTTGTATTTTTCCCTTTGTAGTTTTTAGGCATGTAGGAGACGTTCTTCTGACCGAGTAGGACGCTGCAGTTGGCTCGTGCGAGCTTCTCCGAGTCTTTCAAGCTGTGTTTCTGCTGTGTTTCATGTGCGGCGTACGCGTCGGTCACGGAGTATTGGGTTGCTTCGGCTCCGTTTTGTATGCGTGTCGGTCATACGGCTTGGGCTCCGTGCGACTCGGTCTGGTTTTACACGCATTGCATCGTACTGCGCGGGTCGGAGTTCGCGGGTACGTTTCTGTCGGGTTCATTCCTGGTGCGTGTCGGTCAGTTCGATTTGCGTGGTTTTCCGGCCGGATAGCTGGTTTCCGTGCGGTTCGGTCGTTCGGCTTGTGTTCCGTACGAGTCGGTCGTGATTCACATGCATTGCATCGTACTACGCGGATCGGGCAGCGCCGGTACGTGTCGGTCGGACTAAATTCCCGTACCGAGTCGGTCGGTACGTTTTCCGGCCTGATTCGGAATCGGCCCCTTGATGTTTCGTTTAATGTTGCTGAGAGGCTGCTTCACTCCCCCCAGGCCCCCAAACAATTAAAAAAGGTTGGTAATGCCCCTTCTAGGAGTACCACCAGTAAAAAATATATTTTTTTAAAAGCCCTAGGACATTATGGGGCACTCCTTGCCAGAGCAGTGAATAATAAATAAGCAGCTGCTGCTTATTTTTCATTTTTTAAATCTGTTTATTAATTTCTGGGGTACTATTGTGTCCACCCGGGCACCCACATCATGTCCACTAGGGGCTGCCGGGGCCTTGGGGCTCCCCAGCCAGCTCCCCAGGCACCGCCGTGGTGGGAGCCAGTCATTTTTACAATTTTTTAAGTGCCCCAACATAAACAATGGGGCTTTACAAAAACCACTGCCTTTTATTTTTTAATTAGCGCCATGGATCCGCAGTTCCTCTGCGTATCTGAGGCATCAAATAAAAAAAAAAATCCCTTTTCTCCCACAGGAATCCCTCTGTCCATTAGGCTTTGGGGGGAGAAGGGTATTAATGACTTTGACATCACTTGAGGAATCTTTTTTTTTTAAAAGTTCATCCACTTCAGCTCCTTGATGGAAGGCTTTGCACTGATCCATCAAGCAAGGGTCAGGAAAATGGGTGATCTAAGGTGTCCCAAAACATTAATTTGCACCCTGTGTACATAGAAGCAGAGCTGGAGGCCTATTATTCTCCTGCCTCGCAGCTAAGTCCTGGAACGACCTCCCCTTCACATCAAGATCGCCATGTCACTTTTGGAATAGAAGCTGAAGACCTGGCTCTTCAACTAGTACACTAGTCCCTCCATCGACCTCAGCCACACTCAGATAACACCCTCCTAGCGCCTTGATACCCAGAAGGGTGATAACTGATAAACCGAGCTCAACAAATCCATAACATAACATATGAAATTATGTGAAGCAATATAGAAAAAAGACTGCACAGAATTACACCAAATTTGGCAGAAAGTTAGAACTTTATTCAGAAAGTGTGCTGTTTGTTGTAAATCCATTCAGCCGTTTTCAAGTAATTTTCATTTAAAGTGGCTCTTGTTGTGGTCATGAAGGAGTTAAAAAGATTGTGATATCTGGACAGTTGGTGCAGAGGGAGTCCCGTGGGACCATCATTTTAAAAAATGGGGCCCCCTAATTGTCACATGGAACATTTTCTCCCTTGGGCCATTTCGGTACCTCTGTAACTAGGCTGGTACCACAATACCGAAAGATTTGATTGGCTGGCCACAGCTAGCAACAGAATGCTGCAACTACCATTACAGGACTCAGACACTCAGTCCCCGAGTCACTAAATGTTTTGTTAAAAGTCCATAAGGTGGCACAGTGGACACACCTTGAAGCCCCGGGCAATGTGAGGGGCTGAGGAGATCCAACTGGATGTGCCCCCACACTAAATTAGTAGGTTCACAACAGCATATCTCAGCAAGTGCAGAATAATAACCTATCACATATTATAATAAAATCTGTTCTAATATTAGGCCTGTTTATAAGAATAACCCTCTTCCTGTGACTCAAGGGATCTGGAATATAACATTGGTGCTGTGTACTTTATCTATTGGCTTCTATGATGACTCTCACAGTGATCCTTTTCTCTTTCACTATTGCCTTTTTTTCTGAGACACTCTTAGTCGGTTGCTTGTGTTCCGGTTCAGGGAGGACCTGGCCATGCAGTCCGGACTGGGCTGTTACTACTGGAGTAGGGTGAAGACTGATTTGCATATGATTGAGTCCAAACTGAGGTGGCATGAGTTGCAAAAAAACATTAGATGGGGATGCGGCTCGAGTAGTTACCAGTGGCTGAGATTAATTCAAACATTCCATCCATCACCTTTTTTGTATACTTCAGTGTGACAATTTGAGTGGAATAGGTATGCCCAGATGTGGGTCCCATGCACACTGTGCCACTGGAACAAGCTACATCTGACTGATGAGCCCTAATAAGGGCAAAACTGGTCTTGGATTACTTATTTTGCAGTTCAGAAAGGTCCAGGCCTGGCAGTTCAGGCTGAACTGTTTCTAGTGGAGCACAGTCAAGACTGATTTGCATACGGGTGGGTCCAAACTAAGGTGGCATGGTGTGCAAAGTAACGATGGACAGGAATGTGGCTGAGTAATTGCCAGTGGCTGAGATAAGTTCTTGCATTCCATCTATCAATTTTTTGTATACTTCAGTGCGGTGCAAGCAGCAGTGACAGTAAATCACCAATAAATACATAAATAAATAAACATCAAGACAAAACCAAACTGCAGCATATGACTGATGTATGAAATGTTTTTGGATCATCCAGTATTATGAACGATGTCATAATTTGTACATTGCTTGCTTGTGCCAGATGTTGTTTAACCTTTTTCGTGCATTGAATGTATAACCATATTGGCAGTCTATTGAATGTATGAACCAAGGCATCTGTCTCATCAGCAGCATTCCATCACTAGTGGAAATTTGTCAGGTGGCTTCTCCGAATGAACTCTTTCTGGAGCATCAAAATTGTTAAGGTATCACCTCAGTGATAGAATAGCATTTGTTCTCAGGACAAGTAATGCTTGGAGTATTTCACAGTATTTTTCAATACTCTGATTCTCCCTTCCTTGTCCCAGTCCTGGAAAGGGATTTGATTGCCATGGCTCCAGACTGATGTTCTTTTTTTCTTCAGCAAATCTAAAAATAAAAATAAAAATCTGACCTTACTCCCCTAGGCCCGCCTCCCAGTTGGTCCATAAAGGAATTGTCCACCCCTCATTTAATTCATAATCCAATATTAAAGGACATCATCGAGCCAGACACACTGGGTATAGCAGGATGGTCTGTGAGGAATGGCAGTAAGGGAAAATCAGGGTAATAATTAAGTGTAAGTATTTCAATCATTAACTTTTTTCTTTTTTCTCTGCGCTTACTTTAGAAAATATACACCAAAGTGATACAATCTAGCTTGATCCAAAATGTCCATTGACTCAAGTATGCTGCAAAGACATCTAAATTAACCCTACATCAAATTGATTCTTACAGAAGGGACATATTGCTTCAAGAACAATGGAGTGAACAACTTTACTGAAATTCAGGCTCCCACTGTTTCATAAGTTGAGTTTAGTGAAAAAAGAGAACTCATCATAATCCTCACATGACCCAAAGAGGACAACGCGCACTCACATTGATGGGGGCTGTGTCTCTGGAAGTCGCATCCAGCAAGTTGCTGAGTCGCCCTAGTATCTCCAGGTTTGCAGCAACCTGAAGGGATGCTCTAGAAGTTAGTTTGATAGCTGGGCAATGAGAATAGTACAGGAGTCAAGGAACACTGCACTGGCAGAAGAATGTCACACTTGGGCTTCTCATTCATCTACTAGGTGAATGCCATATGGATTCTAGAAATAAGGCATGGATAAGCGGTATATGCCCTTTCAGATAGGGGTTAACCCATGGAATGTTAACAGAGGTGCCCAGTCCAAGATGAAGCTGAGTAATTTCTTGTTAGCTCTGTATACAACAAGCCATTTCCTAGCTGTAGAGGCATTGAAACACATCTGTTCCCTTTTTGTGGCATGTTCTACACCCCTTGCTTGTATTTTTCTCCCAGATTTTTGGCACCTACCTTTTTGACGACCTCCAGGATTTCTTCTCCTGGATTTGTTGCCTGGCTCTTTGCTCCTTCCTGGTGCCAGAAGGAGTTTAGTCTCTTGCTGTTATTCTTCAACTCTATCTTCATCTACAGGATTTCCAAGGAGGTTTTCCCGCTTTGTGGGATTTCCTCCTAACATGCTCTCCTAAGGATATACTTGACCCTGTACACATATATGTTCTGTTCAGGAGGACACTGCAGCTACTGGGAAGAGTCACCCTTTCTTCAGGCAATCTAGAAGGTAACTTATGTTGCATAAGTTACAGGCCAGCCTTTTTTACCACCTCTCTTGAGCGCACCAAGTCTGCTTCACAACTCATGTCAACGACTGGCCCGACATACTAGTCCCACAATCTCCTCTGCTATTGTCTGCAGTCTGGAGTATCACTTGTGAGGGTTTTATAGAAATACATTATCACACCTTTTTTCAGCTTCTCTGTCAGCACTCTTATAGTAGGAGTAGATGTTTGAAACTGGACAAGGCCACAACAGATAGCTTCCTAAAATGTATGGACAGACAGGTGAGTTTCTCCAATTCTGCAGCCTGATGGGGTAAAATAGTGGAGGAGGAAGGGCTGACTATACTAGGAACCAGGGACCCCACAACACTGCAGTTACTGGGAATACTCAATGATTCAATGATGTAAATTTAACCACAAATAAACTTGTACCCTTTTCTCTGGGTCTCATGCAGCCAAACGAGATATTGCAAGAGGGTGGGAATATCCAGCATGCCCGACAAAGATGAGATGGTGCAGTGGGATAGATCAATGCTTGGCAGATGAACAAGTGATATATAAGGAAAGGGGCTGCCCACAGCAATGTAGGAAAATATGGGGATTAAGGTGTACTTACTCTGGGATTGGTGATCTAGAAGGTAAAAGATCCCCTGATGTGGAAAATGTATGACTCTCCCAGGTCCCCGCTGATGGGCAAAGGCAATGAATTTGGAGAGACTACAGAATGTCCCTAGGCTGGGCGGGACTAATGGTGATTCTTTGGGGCCTGTTCTTTTATGAGGGAACCTTTTTGACTGCGTGGTGCCTTGTATTGTTATATTGTCATATGCTGGATAAAATGGAATAAAATGTATTTTAATAGTTCTTTTCAGCATCCAGTACTTTCAGAAACAAAGTTATAGTGAGGGTAGCCCAAGGCGTTGCCTGGCAAATTCTGGAATAAATTTGTGCTGGATGCAGAGTCTGCTCAAATTGTTGTAATGCCCCTGGTTCCTTTTCAATAAATAGAGGAATGGTTTTTTGCATCATTCAATTCATATGTGAAAAATTACCAACCGTATCCATCTACCGAGCATACAAATTAGTAGTTTCAGTCCTGTTCTGGAAGCCTCAAATTGGACAGTTGTGAAAGGAAGCTGAAGGGGATTGATAAATGAGTGCCTCCCATGCAGCCTCAAGACTGACTGTGGGACAGAGTCTGACCCTCATGTGTTGGCAAAAGAAAGAACACAGGCAGAAAAATGTTCTTTCTGCAATGGTAGAAGGAGCATACTTTGAGAAGGAACCCAGGGCTCAACAGTAGCAATAAGCTGTCTGAAAGCATTTTCGAATGAAGGATTACAGGAAAGAGTTCTGAGCTCCCTGAGCCTGGAAGCAGATTTAATGAACACTAAAAAGAGACACATTTCTGACACATTTTCCAAAGGTTTACATTCAGGGTTCTGTAGACAACCCAGCAGTCGCTTAGGACTCCAAGTCAACCTCACCTACTGCCCTACATGTTAGCATTGTTCATGGCACAGTTCTCACCATTCTCTTGTTCTCTTTATACGCCATCTACCTCAATTACATTGTCTACTCCGTTTATTCCTCATACCATCTTTAGATTGATTAAACCCACTTGATTTCTCTTTCTCTGCTTTCTAACTCCTTCTCTAGTCAAGCATATACGACGGTCTCACAGCTACTGCCAGAGGATGTTATGTTGTGTTATGTTATGTTGATTTGTATAGCGCACTAATCACCAGAGAGGGTGTTTTGGCACTTGGGCAGATGGCACTGTGAAACCTCAAACTGAACTCTATCACAAGAGAGATTTATTGCTTTACTTCCTCTACTGTACCCCTCTCCTTATCATTAGCTATCATCTTCTCTCTAGATATCCTGACATTTGCCCTCTTTGCAAGAAATCTAGGTGTTCTTTTTAGTTCTGCTTGTAAATTGAACTATTTGTCATAATCACTGCTACTGGTATCTCGGTATCAAGTATTAATGTACGAAAGACCCATCCATTTATCTTATTCCACACAGCAAAAGTTTTGATACATTCACTTGTTCTTAGTCAACCAAATTATTTTATTTATTTATTTTTATTTATTTATATAGAGTTATATATAGCGCGAACAAGACCCTTTTAGGTGACAGAGGGCTTTACAAGAATAAAAAGGAAAGGTATGATACAGCACTGTAGATAGTATACAGCGGTATAATAAAATAAAGTGGACAAAAAAAACATTTAGATAAAGCAATGGTGAGAAGCACACAAAGTCATATACTGGCATGTGCAAAGTCCGATGGGTGTCAGAACGGTGTGTAGATGATTGGGAAACACAGGAGAGACAAGGAATTCGGGGTAAGGGTGAGCAGCTTCGCAATAAGCAACGACACACAAGCAGGAAAGAGTCGCTCATGAGGTGGGAGAGGTGTGCTCTCAGTGTGAGAGGAATTTGTTGGAGTTTTTACTTCTTTCTTGAAGATGGATGTGGATGGGTTGCATCTAATTTCGGGAGGGGGAGAGATCCAAATTTTGGGGGCACTTCCAGAGAAAGATTGGTTGCAGATTTTCTTTTTGTTACATTTTTGTGGCTTGAGCAGTCGGGAGCTTGTGCTTCTGGAGGGTCTCTTTCCACCTGATAGGGTCAGTTTCTGGGTTAGGTAAGAGGGGGTATTGTGATGCAGCGCTTTATACACATGCAATTTTGAGATGGATCCCACCTTCGTAGGGTGGCCATTACAGTGATTTGATCCTGTGATGAGCCTGGCTGACGCATTGAGAGTAGCCTTCATCGGTGCAAGTGTGATTTTTGGGAGGCCCACAAGGGTAGCACTACCATAGTCTAAGTTTGATAATACAAGAGTTTGTACCTCTGTTTGGAGGTGTTCCGAGGGGAGGAAAGGTTTTAGTTTCCTTAGTGCATTCAGTTGGAGGTTAGCTCCTCTGGTGGCGGCACTGATGTGCTTTTGCATGGAGAGGGCACTGTCCAAGGTGATACATAGGGATTTTTCAAAGTCAATGATGTGTCGCATACAGTTCAAGGCAGTGAGATGTGGGAGCCCCTCTTTGATATCAGGGGTGATGGCAGACAGAGAGATCAATAGCAATTCTGTTTTGAAGGCATTGAGTTTGAGGTGGTTGCAAGTCAACCAAGGTTGCATTTTGATCAGAATGTAATTGAGGATATTGATGTTGTCGGGAGAGGTGATTTTCATATAGAGCTGAGTGTTGTCTGCATACATGCAGTAGGAGATGTGGGTAAGTTTGGGGATTTCGGTTAGGGGCTCCATGTATAGGTTGAACAATGTCGGAGAGAGAGTAGAACCTTGGGGTACACCAAGCGACACTGGCGGCTGATCAGAAAGAGCGTGGTTGATTAGAATGCACTGAGATCTTTTGTAAAGAAAAGAGGAAACCCATTTTAGCACAGTACCGGAGAGGCCCATCCTGGGTTCCAATAGGTTCAAAAGGGTTTCATGCTTGACCGTGTCAAACTCTGCTGAGTGGTCAAGTACGATTAGTAGGAAGGAATAATTTTGGTTGAGTGATCAGAAGGCATTGTCAACAATGTGTACCATGGCTGTTTCTGTGCTGTGACCCAGTCAGAAGTCAGATTGGTAGAGGTTGAGTAGTTTGAATTGCTCGATGTTATTGCGAAGCTGCAAGTGCACACATTTTTCTAAGAGTTTGGCCAAGGTTGGGATGTTGGAGATAGGGTGGTAGTCGTTGGGATTGAAACGGTCAGAGCTGGTTTTTTTTTAGAATGGGAGCAACCTGGCCCCTTTTGAGGCAGTTGAGTATGGAGCCTTGGGTGAGTGAGGCATTGATTATCATCATCCACAGGGGAGTAGGAGATGGATGTACTCGTTGAGGAGTTTGTAGGAAAGAGGGTCATTGAAGTGGTTGGAGTTTTTCAGAGAGGTCAATAGTTTTCAGATGTCCTTTTCATCGAACGTTTTAAAGATAGACCAGGTAGCATTGTTTTCAGGTGTGCGGGGAGGTTTTCTTGAGCAATCTTCCTGATTGAGTGGGGTAGGGGGAGAGGAGGGTTCACATGGTAGATGTTTTGTAGCGTTTTGAATATCTGTGGTGATTAGCGTGCTTTTCTCTGCAAAGAAGGAGGCAAAGGTTTCGCAGTTCGGTAGAGTTTTATTGTCTAAGCATGGGGATCCCTTTTGAGGTTCATCTGGTTTTTAATACTTGCTAGCAATTTTTGGGGCAATTATTTGCTGTGTCAATTTGATTTCAGAAGAATGCTGCCTTGGAGCTCCTGATGTGCCTATTATAAGTGCTCCACCTTTGTCGTAGTAGTTTGAGGTTGGGCAGAGAGGGCGTATGTCTCCATGATGTTTCTGCAAGTCTGAGGTGTCAGCGTTCCTCACTAAGGGTACCATTGAAACAGGGTTTTGATCTTTTAGACAGGATTCTCTTTAGTTGTTTGGGGCAAGGGTGCCCATATTTTTGACACAGAATTGGTGTAGTGTTCAGTGAGGTCATGAGAGTCATACATGGACGAAGGTGAGATCAGGAAGTCATTGCTCAAAGCTGACATAGTGAGTGGATTACTATTGCAGATGTCTTGGACCCAATGTTTGGCTTTCACTGGTTGACCCTTGGTGGTAATTACCCTTTCTGAAATGAGGAAGGTGATTCAGTGGTGGTCAGTTCAGTCGCAAGGAAGGATATATTAACTTTTTATGGTGTTCTTTTTTGCGATAATAAAATCTAAGGTGGCTCCTTTGTTATGAGTTTGGCTGTTGCAGGCTTAGATAAGGTTGAGGTCCTTGAGGAAGGATTTAAAACTGTTTATGAGAGGGTCATTGGAGTTGTTCCAATGAACGTTGAAGTCGCCAAGAAAAATCTGGTTGTTGTGTTCTTCATTGTTCGAGGAGATTATGTCCATGATTTGTTTCATGAACGTGTGGTTGTCTTCCAGAGGATGGTAGAACTTGTGAAGAAAGCAGGTTGAGTTGTCATTTGTGGTGATGTTGGTCCTAAGGTGTTCGCAGGAGGGCACTGCCTGAGATTGTGATTGTTTCAACAATAGTGTGGATCTGTATATATAGGCTGGCCGCTGCCTGAGCAGTCTAGTCTGAGGATGTCATGACTGCGGGGGGTATTAGTATGTCAAGAATAAGAGGGATGAGGATTCGTTCAGCCAAGTTTCAGTGAGTATAAGAATGTCGAGGTAAAGGTTAAGTATGGGATCGAATATGTCCGTCGCTTGTTTCGTAGCAGAGCGACAATCGAGTAGAGAGCATTTCAGCGATGTTTTGGAGGTATACGAAGATGTGTGTGAAATGGGAACTTGTTTGAGTTTCGATTTATTTATATTCCTAGTGCTGGGGTGGGATGTCCTGAGAGGGTGAGTGATAATAGTATGGATTTTTGTAGTAGGTAAAGCGAGGTAGGCCAGGGTATGTTTGTAAGTAGGATGAGTATGTCATTGTTCGATAACTGTCTAACTAGTCTATTGGGTTGGGAGGAGTGGTTGTGATTCGGTGTGGATCACCAGCAAGGATGTGAGACCCTGGTGTGGGTTGGGGATTGTAGCAGAGTGGCAGTTGGGAGTAGGAGTGTTGTTAGACTGGAGGTGAGTAGTATATGAGGTCCATTTGCATTCAAGGTTGTAGGTGATGTGTGCTAGTTTAAGGATGTCGGCACAAATCAGCTGCAGTTCAGATTTTATAGTTTCGAGCATGGAGTAAATGGAGCGACTCCAAGGAGGCTCCTGGTTGGAGGAAGCATTATAGTCTTCAGAACTAGCTGAGTGAGGGCAATCAGGGGAGCCGGGAGTAGGTTGAGAGGGGGCAGTGGATGTGGTGATCCTGTTGATGGGTTTGTGGGTAAAGGGATCTGTTGGAGAATGGGAATTAACGGTAATGGTGTTGGTTGTTGATGACGTGGGGGAGTGCAAGCAAAGTTGTTGGAGGAGGGAGCGTGTTGAACTGCAGTAGTATCGATGGGTAAATATGTGTGCACTAGAGGAGAGAGGTAGGGAGAAGGGTAAGGGTAAGGGTAAGGGTGGGAAGTAAAGATGGAGTTGTCAGATGTAGAGGAGTCAGAGTGGGCTTGCGAGGGAGCAGGCAAGGGAGTAGCCATGTCTAATTTGTTCTTGTGGTAGGAAAATAGATCTAGGTCTAGGTTGCGATCTGAAGACTGAATGAGCACAGTGTGTTATTATAGATGGAGATGGTAGCAGCTGCATTGTACAATGTGAAGGGCGCTAAGGTAAGTTTATGGCTGTGTGGGATTTTTTGGTAAAGGTGGTGTTGAGTGAGGAAGATAAGACTTTCCTCCATTGAGCACATTGATTGTTAGTGAAGATGAGGTCATTCAGTAAGGAACCCTTGTTATAGCAGGAATAGGGGTCAGTGCTAAGAGGTTTTTGTTAAGGTGGAGGATTTTATGTTTAAGATTTCTCATTGCATTTTTGGTTAGGTTGGAAGAGTAGTTTATTATGTGTGAGTCATTTCCTACAGGGGATAGTAGGGCTTGTTGGCAATGGTAGGATGTATGTTGGGAGATGTTGGTGGAAGGGAGCAGGGAAGAACTGGAAGGGGATCTTAAAGATAGGTGCCCTTTTGGGAGCAGGAGTGAGCGCTACTGAGAGGAGATGCAGGAAGAATCCTTAACTACGATTGTTACCAAGATCTTTTTTTTAAAAAAGGCCTTGAGGTCTGATTTACGTGTCAGGTCCCAGTAGGTGTCGCAAAGTAAAGTCAAATTTAGGTGGCCATTTAGAAGCAGGGTTGGAAGAGCAGAGTGGAATGAAAATACAAAATGATGGTCCAATACAAATAAAGGTGAGATGCTTCTAACGACAGGACAGCAGCAGATGGTGGAGGCGAGGATCACAGAGGCTAGGGGCAGTCATGTAGATTGAGAAGGAGTCATGTACTAGGGAGATCAGCACGAGGCTCATGCATTCGGTGCCATGTAGCAGCGGCTTGGGAAGGGGGTGGGCGTCAAACTCGACATTCTGGAGGCTGCCTGGTCACAGCCATAAGACATAGCCAAGATTGCCAGCGACAATAGGCTGATAGAAGTGTGAGGGGTCACACAGTTCTTACCCAGATCTTAATCACGTAGGTCCTCATTATGATGTCGGGCAGAAAGCCATCCGACAGCTCATCTGAGGCTTTCCGCCTGACATCATAGATTGGCATCCAACCTCAGTATTATGATCTGGCAGTCTGAGGGAAACCCGTGGGGGAATTCCACTCTGCTTCCCACGGGCTCACAGAGTTCGTTGGGCGGTGGGCGGAATTGCAATCCCAAAATGGCAGCAGAGCCAGCCTCGGCTCTGCTGTTGGGATTACAATGCCACTTTCAGCCTGCCCTTTCATGGCTGCCGCCCGCCATGAAAAGGCAGGCAGAAAGTGACTTGGGGGCCCCTAGCAGGGCCCCTTCCCCCCTGGCCCTCTGCTATGGGACCCCCCTAAAGATCCCTGCATCCTAAGAAAGTATCAAACAAAGTTTAGCTCTATCCAGGGATGATCACTACTGTTTAATCTTTAGATATTGACTGAGTTTCTTAAACCACACTAATTGACTTCACATATAAACATATACAGCTAAACAATAATATGAATTAAAGAAAACAGCGAAGGTCACAAGCCTCCCAAAATATTACTAATGAAGATACAAAAGCAGATACCCTAACCCACGTACATAAACGTGGCTCAAACGTATTTCACGTTATCTTTCTCTTTATTCCTCTCCTTGTTTTGTGAAAGCATGTGCTGAAAATCACCTCTCCCTCCAGACTAACACTGTGTTTGCTGCTCTTGCAAATCACGAGCAGATATTGACTTCTTTGCGTCAAGCATACATGACCCAAAAGGCAAACATTGAAGAAGGCAAAGGTTACTATCTGTAGACTACCAACCAGCTCACTCATTGGAGCAGCACCCTTTGATGACGTCCACAACGTGAATTGGGCAATTGACTGTGTGTTTGTTTTCTGATGTACTTGGGGCAGAACTTGTTTTTAAAAAAAGTGTCAGCAGGGGGACAAAGAGGAGCTAACGTGGATTGTTCCATTTGAGTAGCATTAAAGGAAGCCCAAATTGATTACAAAAGGGAAACAATTGACCCTTCCTAAAATTCTTAGCATGTTCAGTTTTCAGAAATGCACTCCCTTTCAGATTACTCTACTGGTCCATGATTTGCAAACCCACAGTGACTTTTAGCAAACTCCTACACTAACTCTTCAAAGAGTAGAATGAAAAGATTTAACAAATCCTCATACTCTCTAAGATAGATAAACTTGTAAATGAAGTGTATACATTTTGCCCACTGAAGTACTGAGAATTTAGGTATTTGAGACATAGTTTGTTTGTGATCAGTTTGTGAAAGGGCGCTTCTCTTAACTAAAATTGCCAATATTACCAGATGGCTTGATCCTATAACTACATTTGAGATGGGAAAAATGTGCAGGACCAATGTTGCCACCAGTTGTTGGATCCGTTAAGGTGTTTACCTTAGAGAACCCTGAGATGTGTCCAGATCCCAAATTAAAGAGCCCTAGATGACAAACTTAAAGCTATTCATTTCTTAACTTTGAATTAATTTGGTTTTCTAATGCAATGAATTTATGGATGCATTTACGGTCTAATATCTTTAAGGACAAGACTTTTGTTTACATACGAGCCGTACCACATTATTAGGAAATTAAGGGTGCTCATCTAGATGTGGCCTCATGAAAATGGAATTGAGATTGAAGCGATAGCTTTCTTTAGCAACTATGGGTGTCGCTTTATTTAGGCTCATTAACCCTTCAAAAATGAAGTCAGCCCCATGCGGAGCAGTCCAGTCTGGCTTGAAAGGGAGCAGTCTAGCCCATACTGTTCAGTTATGTCACCTCTTCTTATGATAATGCACAAACCTCAGTGGCCAACATCAGTAAGGTGTATTATGAGTGTCTCGCTGGTTACTAGAAAGTGGCCCAAGAACGGCCTTTATATTAGGTGGAAGAGTATGCAGCAATATTTTGATTCGGCTACTTTACACCATTCCAAGTCCTAAGGCACAATGAGCAAGGTATCCCTACCAGAGCATGCCCCTATCAGACTCATCAGCCAGTATTAAAATGCAACAGAAATTCTGTAGGTAATACTGTTTTACTTTTGGCTTTTAGTTTGATTAACTTGTGCAATAACATTTCTTGCTTAGCTTATCCATGCTGATTGCAGACCAGATATAGAACAACACTTGCCTTGTGTAACCATGAAAATAGATGGACTCAACTTACAGGGTAAATGAGAGAATTGGGACGTTAAAATGCAATAGAAATTCCTGAGGTAACCTCCTTGTGTGCTGGTCCTATTACTGTTTTGAGCTTTACTGTTATCAGCTTGTCAGTGCCATTTCCCATCTTCAGTTGGTCCAAAATTGTTGGTTCCATAGTAAAAGCCAGAAAAATACATTAAAAACAAATAACCTACTCATCTAGGCACAAATCTGTAGCCCAGTTACTTAATAGCCTGCTACACCATTATCTGCATCCGGAAAAAATTCCCCTCAAAGTCCTACTTTACCACTGGGCCAAAACAAAAGTTTGCATTCTACAATAATTGCTAACACTACAACCCAATGCCTACTTCTCAGACTCAGAACAGACTGAAGCAATAAAAGGAAAATGCAGTTTGCTGTTCAGGTAACTGAAATTTGAAGGGGCTTCCAGCTTTCCACCTGACATGACCACTAAAACAAAAACATATTGAACAATCTTTATAAAAGAAATGAAAACCAACCTAGGGTCGTCTAAGGGCCTAATTACAAGTAAAGGTGCAATTTATCGCACCTGGTAAATAAAGATACACTGGGGTTAAATATTTATCTGGTGCGATAAATAGCACCTATTACAAGTTACTGTAGAATAACATGCAGATTTTAGTGTTTAAAATACCAAAATCCACATGGTAACATTAATACCGTACATATTTCCCCTGTTAAATTTCACAAGGCTTGACCTGCCGAAATTTAACAAACGTTGGGTAACGCATCCGATAATTATCAAATGTGTTAATGAATACCGTCCCGTGCGTAAACAAGGGTTTACGCATGGAACGAAATTAACCACCCAACTTGTAATCATGGCCTAAATGTGTCCACTGGCGGAAGCCAAGCTGTGTCTCTGCTTTTCTGGAGCTGCACTGTCTAAAGAGCATACATTTACCTTGAAATTTCTCTGATTTAGCCCTTAAGCTTTAGGCGGCACACCTTGGAAATAGGAGGAAGCCATTGCTCGCTATTTCCAAGCTGTGCTGTCTGCAGCTCATGCGCTAACCTGTAGCTGCTTTGGACAGTGCAGCTACAATAAAACATGTGCACAGTTGTGCCCTGCACGAACACACACATTAATGAAACAAACCCCATGGCATGAGTCATGATACCATTTTCTGCAATGCACCAGTGAAAGAGTCTAGGCCCATCTGTTCCATTCCACTTCAATGTTGGTCTTCCGATGGTTCTTTTTAGCAGCATGAAAGTGTAAAAAGGAGTAAAATGTTGTAAATCAACTGAAATACAATGTAACACAAAAGACTACACAAGAACCCAAGTCAACATCCAATTGAAGGTTAGTCAAATTTATTACAAAATCAAAAATAGTTGGACATACACAAATCTTAGCATGAGAGTATAAATGTACTGGGCAAACATAAGGCATCCAAATCTTTTGAAGAGTTTCACTTGATGTAACATGAAAAGGACAATAAGTTCTTTGACGATTAGGCAAGAAATGAGAAAGCAAAAATTCAGGTCTCCCTTCATGGGCACTTCTTCAGTTTGCAGCATTTAGCTCTAACTATCCCTACTCTAACTCTAGGGTGGCATCCCCAAATCAGCATATAAGCAAAGAATTTGCAAGAGAAAAAGGTGTCAGTAGGTAGAGCCTTCCTAAGAAGTCACTCCGCCATAAAATGGGTGTAAGGCATGCAGCCACAAACTAGGGAAAGGGAGCAACTTAGCACTGAGGTGCTCTCCATCAAGATGGCAAGCAGGAATGGGGGTCTGTCCCTCTCACAATGCATCCTATACTCAAAGCTGTATTCAGCAAATGCCTCATAATGTTTTTCTCCCACATACTATACAATGGGCTCAGCCACAAACCTTTCCATGACGTCAACTCCCTTCATGGCCTTCTCCACGCACGCCCCTCTGTAGCAGTTCGTTCTTGGTCTTCTCTCCTTCTCCTGTGTGAAAACACCTCCTTCACATTATCTTCTCAAGGCCAAGCTAACTGTAACTCCTTCATTCCGCGACTTATCTAATAGAACAATACCCCTACTCTTCACTAGCAAACGTTGTCCATCTGAAATGCAAACGTGAGACAGAAAGCATTCCACGAAACTCACATAAGGATTTAAACATATTAGTTTCAGAAACGAAGACATTTCAAAATGCACTGCAATTTCAGGCCTACGACTAATGAATTCATCATGCTGCATACTTTAGAAATTACATAAACATTAGTGTTCAATGGGAATAATTCCCCTAACTACATTAATACGTATATTGCATCGACATCGTTAGCCTGGGAAGCGTCCAAACACAGTTGATACATCACTGAATCACATTCACTAATGAGGCCTATAGAAACGAATCACATTGGTCACACTTTCAACAAAAGTTCTATGCGTTAATTATTAAGCTTTACATTTGAATGCTTTCATTTTGCAGGAACATGTTGCTTGATTCACGTTTCTTCTAACATCTAATTTCTCTCATGCCATTGAATAATAGGTGAGTGCGTTCCAAAAGCGATTAAATTGCACTCCTAACGGTACCCCATGTAGGATGCAAATTTTCCACTCTATCACCAACAAAGGGGTGCATGCATTTCTTTTTCTTATCTTTAACTCATACATTGTGTTAAATCTCTGAGTTAGTGCATGGGCAGCAGACAGCAGAGCTTAGAATCCCAGCGCGGTAATTGATTATTTTTGTTTCCGAGCTCTACTATCAGCAAAACACTCCCTGATGACGTTAAAGAGTCTATTATTTATCTGAGAGTATTTTATAAAACAAAAAGTGACTTAAGTTTGGTTACAGAAATAGAAATATTTTTATAGCAGACGAACAAACCTAACAAAGAATGAGTGTCACAAAGTTGGTTTTGGATACAAAATGATCCATTTTATTTCCGGAGTGATGCAAATATTTCTGGAAAATATTTTTGGAACATATTTGATGGGTTAAGCATTAGCTGGTAGATCGGTGCAGCGTTAACGAGTGGTCAACTTATCTATCGTTCTCAAGCTTAACCATTTTCTTTGATCATTTAGACGAGACCGCAACATTTTCTTTGCAGTAAACCCTTCTTGGCTTAAACTTGCACTGCTTTTCTGTACTTTGAAATTTGAGTTTGTGTATGAACTCTGGAGGCTAGTTTACTGCCCTCACAGCTGCTTTTTGGTTGCAAGTGGTAAAGAAATCATGCAATTTTAGTGCAACCCTTAAATCTCTCCAAGACTTTCAGGATGCCGTTAGAAATGCTGATATTACAATTAAGAAGTATTTTGCTTAAATGTGTATTTCTCATTGATTGATTTATTCTTCTTAACCGCGTGTTTATTTTGCAATATTGAACTTTCTTTACTCAAGGAACGTCTGCAATCTTGTTCTGTTTTGTAAATGTAATTGTAGGTAATCTTAGAAGAATTTCTTCGATGCAATATCAGGTTTGAAGTCTATGGAGGAAGATTCACTGCTGATGTGAGGAATCTTTTTCTGCAACTCAGTTTTTGCCTGGCCTGACTAAGGGGACTAGCCCTGTGATATCCTGCTCAAATTGCAAGTTCTTTTTCAAATTTGCAGTACCTTTTACTTTTTTTAATTTCTGCACCCTCTATGAAAGGATGTGTGTCTTTCAACGCAGGTCCTGTTTTATGATAAAAAGTTTACACGCAGCTTTAAATTAACTGTCCTGTTTTGAAGCCCAGCACAGGGAACAAAAAGCTGTCCAACGAGCTGGTCAAAATATGCTCTCCATCATTTGCCTTGTTTTTTGTATAATTGAGGGGGAGTGAGTGACCTGTGGAAAAATTGATGCGTAGTTTTAAACAGATACAATTCTCAATTCAAATCAGACATTTTTAAAAATAAAATATTAAAACATATTTTTGCTGTTAAATTAAATATATATTTCCACACTAAAGCTGTATTGTATTTTGTGAGCAGGCTTTTAAATGATTTCTGCAGAACAGGCCTCGACACTCCATCAAATTATTTCCTGGAATAATTTTGTTCATTATAAAATTGCTAAGTAACTGCTATGTGGGAAAGAGGATTTTTTTTGACAGGTGGGCATCTCACAACAGACCATTTCCTGCTAGGATCCAGACCAGCATGGATGCTGTCGATCCTGGTTGACTCACAGGTGGCAACACTTTTAGTTCCAGATAGTGGGGAAGCATTCCAAGAAGTCCTTGGTGAATTTCCTCTAGCCAGCGCTGTCCATGTGAAACATGCTAGAGGTGAATAGGTGGGCCATTTGGAGGGTCTGCCATGCTGCATAGGTAAAATGGAGGAAAACACATGTGACTGAAGTGCGAGTACAAGTGTATTCCTGCGAACCCCTCCATAGGGCCTCTTCTAGTTTAAGTAAGGGACCATTCAAATATTGCAGACTCAGCAAATATTGTCCAGCAGGACTTCTACCCAATGATAAAGTGTGGATGCTTGCTGATGAAAGCATGAATTCAACTATAAAAATATGTCAGGAAAGTGAAGATCTTAGGGGCACATGCATCAAAGGTTTTTGCGATCGCAAACGGTGCGATTCGCAAAAATCGTCCGTTTGCGACCGCAAATTGGCCTTTGGAGATGCATGAAAGTAGTCCTATGCACATTTAAGAATTCGCAATTATTTGCGAATTCTAATTATGACAGATTTAAGGAATCGCAATTTGCGATTCCTTAAATGCAATGCTAGAAGCACTTTCAAATAGCGATTTCAGCTTATTTGGGACCGCAAATTACAGACAAATCAAACTTGTCTGTAATTTGCAAAACTTTGAAAAATGCACTAAAATGCATTTTTAAAGTTTTAGATTACACACACACATGCCCTTAGGCATGTGTGTGCACAACATGGGTGCACATCACAATTTCAGGGGTGCAACAGGGTGTCCTTTTGACACCTCTGCACTCCTTGAATAGCATGCGCAATTTGCGAGTACCTATTGGTATTCGCAAATAGCGCCGTAATTTTCCCATTCATTCCTATGGGCCTGTAGGCCCATAGGAATGAATGGGAAGCCATTCCTTATTTGCGACTCGCAATTTGCGAGTCGCAAGCAAAGGAATGTGAAGGAATCGCTATTATTATAGCGATTCCTACATGCATAGGCTTTTGCGATTCCTTAATTGCGATTCCTTAATAATCGCAATTAAGGAATCGCAAAAGCCTACCTTGATGCATGTGCCCCTAAGTCCTTATGAAAGCCAGGCACCCCTTTTGGGACATCATACAGGCTGAAACATGTTGATCCAATCAGATGTAGGGATAACATGCAGTACTGTGCATTGCAATAATTTTTATTCATATCTTTGGCCTGCCTTAAATAAATAGGAATACTTTGTGCTTAGGGGTTAGAGATTCATATGCTTATTAGATCCTAGTTCCACCAATGCTCACTTAGAGAAAGTACTCCACTAAATCACAGGGAGCCCATTCACCACTAGAATTTTATCTTGTATATGTGGCTGGCCAGTACTGAAGCATGACACACTGAGGGGTGTGTGAAGCCACACCTTTCAATTTTTGTGAATCTCCTTGGTCATATTTGTTCTGTGAGACATAACATGGAGATGAGGGTTTCCAGGAAATGGGTAACTCCCTAGGAGTGACACTCTATCTAGTCTCACTGAGACCAATAACATTTGCTTTTGGGGTTCTTAGTGCATAGGTAGGGAGGATGCAAAGTTTGACAGACCTTTTATCCTCTCGTTCCCGCGGACTCTTTTTCTTGTGCTTTGGGGATGGGTCATTGTTTTAGATACATGTGGAATTTATTTTTACACTTTGGCCCCCAATACGAGTGGTCTAGTTAATTGTGATATTTGTGGTAGCAGCTGTTACCCCACTTATAGAAATTTTGACTTTTGCGATAAATATTGGCATGTCAGACCTATAAATATTTGGATAAAACTGTACAGTATTTACTGGAACATACACATTTCTATTATGTAAGCATCAAAATCCATGTGGTAGTCGCCAAATCTTGTCAGTGTTTGATTTTATCAAGTGCAATAAATATCCCACCAATTACTGGGCTGCTGGTAATGAGGGCCTATATGGCTGGCTGAAAAACCACACCAGCCAAAACGTATAATATTCATATATAGTGCAAAGTTTTGAGTTGTACAATTTTCTGCTGTTAGCGGTTCAGAACCCCCAGTCCATCTAAAAGGCAATTACAAATTACATAATAGTTTACGTTTGTTAAAGACAGAAGAAAAGTCTACTCAGCAGGGCTTAGGGGGATATTCACAAGGACTTATCTCCGAGTTATCGCCAACTTAACGCAACAAAAGTGGTGATAGATTTAAAACCCCATTCACAAGCGGTTGCAAACTGCAGACAACGCAAGTATTCCCGCGATAACTGCCTCAACATTTACCTCCATGGGTGACACCACCAACTAACACTAATGAGATGCAGAGTAGGCGTTCCCGTGCAAAAACACACCAAAACACCACTACACCACTTTCACAACGAACTGCCAGATCTGCGATGCGAACCAAAAACAGGCGATAAGCCACGGTAGCAGCAGGGAATTAACACCTGCCTTCTGCTGGTGTTAAGCAGGACGACTACCTGCAGTATGAAAGGGAGCCCAGGCCAGAGCCACATCTGAAGACCCACAGATGCCATGGAGACAATGATCATGCAGCTCGGAGACCCATGAGGGCCACAACACCCACCGCCACCACTCCCAGGCCCCCTTCGGATCACCCCCTGGGACAAACACATATCTTGCACGACACAAGAGCCACAAAAAGCGCATGCCGTCGCACAATGACAAACAGAAACACACATGTGTGGTCAGAAGAACGAGAAACAGTCACTCATCATTGAAGTAACAACTAAAAATTTTATTGAATACAACACAAAACACCAATGCGGAAGACTCCTGTCGGGTCCGTCCGGGACAATCCTGATGTCACAGCCTGGAAAAACGTGTGTCATGCGCACATCAAAGGAGCGAGACACAGAGAAACAGAGAAGGAAAGAAAGGCAGAGAGAGAAAGAGAGAAAAGGAAAGGAAGGGAGAGGGAAAGGAAGGGAGAGAGAGAGAGAGGGAGAAGGAAAGAAAGGGAGACAGAGAGAGAGAGAGAGAAGGAAAGGAAGGGAGCGGGAGAGAGAGAGAAGGAAAGGAAGGGAGAGGGAGAGAGAGAGAGAGAAGGAAAGGAAGGGAGAGGGAGAGGGTGAGAAGGAAAGGAAGGGAGAGGGAGAGAGGGAGAGAAGGAAAGGAAGGGAGAGGGAGAGAGGGAGAGAAGGAAAGGAAGGGAGAGGTAGAGAGAGAGAAGGAAAGGAAGGGAGAGGGAGAGAGGGAGAGAAGGAAAGGAAGGGAGCGGGAGAGAGGGAGAGGGAAAGGAAGGGAGAGGGAGAGAGAGAAGGAGGGACACTGCCGCCCCCGCGCACCCAGGCACCACTGCTCACCTGCTGCCACCGGTGTGTCTCCAACCACGTGCCGGGAAAAACTGCAAGCCACCAGGTCTGCATTCTGTAATTGGAGGCCAGAGTCAATCATGGCAGAGTCCATCACACTGCACACAGCAACAACGCCTGTCCGTCGTGCGCACACATGCAGCCGCACCCTACCCCCTCCCGCCGGCCAGCCTTGGCTGTCCGCACTTGCGCACCCAGGCCCCACTGCTCACCTACCGCCAACGGTGTGTCCACCAGTGGGCACACCATGTGCCCGTGCAAGCTCCAGGCCCAGGTACCGCCACCATGGCATGCTCCACATCATGCGGACCCGCACCGCGGCCCAGCAGGTCCCACACATGACGCTGAGTCCTGAGGCATCAATGGCAGAGACCACATCAGTGCACACGTCATCATCGCAGGCTGCACACCCGCTCAGTAATTTCGGTGCCACTAACCCTGTGCAACCCCAGTCAGCGCCACGTGGTGGTAGGCCCGTGACAGCTGCAAGGCTCCGGGTGCCACTAACCCTGTGCAACCCCAGTCAGTGCCACGTGGTGGTAGGCCCGTGACGGCCGCATGGCTCCGGGTGCCACTAACCCTGTGCGCAACAACTCATGGGCCCTTTATGATTGAGCATCGTGGAACATCCGTCATCCAGTCACCACAGGCAGAGGGGAATGTGACGTTGTCGGCCCCTTATATTGGCGGTGTCACATGGCCCGTGATGCCTGTGCCAGATGGGTGTGGTGTGCGTGCAAACCTGCCCTCAGGGAGTGGCCGTGACATGCTGACAACTAGACCAGTGACCTGCAGACCACTAGCGTGTAAACCTGCGACATGTAGCTATGTGCCCCCCCTCGGAGCGTAAGCGGAGTGGTCTGGCCTGGCATACGCCGGACCAGCGCTGGGCTTGCAACAGTGACTCGGGGGCTCTGGGCGTGGTTCAGTCCATGTCCGGACAAGGAAGTGACCAATGCGTGTGTCCCTGTTGTAGTGTCTACGGCACCTGGAACGCAATCGGCAATGTAGCACACTGTGACTGGAATCCCACTAGATGAGCATCATTGGCGTTAGGGGGAATCACTGACCCTACAATCATCCACACATTCATACATGAATGATGAAAGACATGACACAGCAGTGCGTTTCTGAATGTTTAATGCACATCCAGTGGAGTTTTGCAGCTGGAGCAGTACAGGGCCATGCCAACCCACTTCACAATATGGGCCCGTGGAGGGCCAGCCAGAGTCCATCAGGGAATGACAAGTACAGCGAAAGAGGAAGAGTACAGTCCGCAGTCTGGTTGCCGTGTCATTGGTCACCAAACAGGATATGGCAGTCCATGTCGCGGTCCAAGGTGAGTGCAGCAGAGTGTATCGGGGGTCAGTGGAAGGTCATGGGGCGATGTGCGGCACCAAGCAGCAACAGGCCAGGTGGCGGACATGAATGCTAGTGCCTCCTTCTGAACTCAAGCCCATCCACGTCCTCGTCTGTGTGCCCTGACCCACCTGTGGGTGGTGCAGTTCCGGCTGCAGCATTGTGTGCCACTGACACATCAGGGGCCGGAGGTGGATTGTCGGCCGCACTGGGTGGCAGTGACACATCAGGTGCCGGAGTGGAAATGCCTGCCGCACTGTGAGGCACCGACACACCAGGGGGCGTAGATGTGGATGGTGTAGGGGCAGCAGCATTCATCTGCGCCACGCCTTGTGGCAGCAATGCCATGATGAGGACATGCAGGGCATGGTAGATCCCAGCTACATTTCGCTGATGTGCAGTGGTGGCTGCCATCCTTTTTGCCTCCATACGCACCATGTCCTCCATGAGCCTCCGCATGTGTGCCATCTCACGGCTGAGATCGCTGGAGCCACTCTGTGCGGACAGGTGTTCTTGTCTCCGAGTCATGACTCCAGCGATGTCAGCCAGGGCTCGTTGGAGACCATGGAGCGGTGTGTGGGTGTCCGTTAGGGACTGGAGGTGGTCCCTGATGGGACTCAGACACCCTTAGATGGCGTCAAGTTTGGTAGCCATGAGGTCGAACCCCACCGCACCTGCTCAGCCATCTCCTCTGGACCTCCAACACACGGCGCTGGAAGGCCATGTGTTGTTCGGGGGTCTTGGGAGACAGCCGGGTTGTGGGTGCCTCCTGCTGGGTGGTTTGTGGAGTGGGTGGGTCTCCTCGATGCAGCTGGGCTGCCCTGGAGGTGATTGGCGGATGAGTTCAATGATGTCTTGGAGGGCTTGGGTGTCGATGCTGGTGGTGTCCTCCTCGTCAACAGTGAAGAGTGGCTGGGACTGCTCTGCAGGAGGTGTTGACGGTGCCCCTGCAATGTGAAGGGGAGATGCTGTGTTACAATGTGTCCACATGTATGTGGCCGCATGGTACATGTTCTCATTCAGACAGCATGGCACAGTACATTGTGACAGTGTGTAGATCAGGGCCATGATCCTGAGTCATTGTGGGTGTGCACTGTGCTCTGCTTGGTTGTGCATGTGTGCCATTGTGGCCATCTCCCCCCATCCCCCCAGTACCCGGTGGTTACTCACCCTGTTGCTGTTGTGTTGTGTCATGTCGAGCAGTGTCCGGTGCCCCGACTCCTGCCACGGTCTCCACACTGATGACTGTCGACACCAGCTCCTCCATGTCATCCAGCTCCAGCTGTGGCACTGGGCTCCCACCTCCAGTCTGCTTTGCTGCCTTCTGGTTGCCTGCGAGTTTCTCCTTGGTCTTGCGCTTGATGTCAATCCATCGCCTCTTGACCTCGTCCATCGACCTCTTGTGCTCTCTGACAGCATTCACCTTGTCCACGATGGACCGCCATAATCCATTTTTGGTGCCCAATGACACATTGGAGGTGACGAACAGTTGTTGATGGTGTTCTATCACCTCCGTGACCATGATCCTATTCTCCTGCGGACTAAACTTCGTCTTCCTCTTCTTCTTGTCCATGCCCTTCCCTGTCACCGAGGTCCCCGACTCGTCGTCCGGGGTGCTTGTGGGGTTGCGCTCGTCCTCTGCGCCTGCTCCGGCTGCCTCCATGGTGGTTCGGTGTTGGTCATTTTGTGTTTGTGTGTTTTTTCTCCTTTTGTAGTGATTTTCCCGCCTGCCGTGTGTGTATGGCAGACCTGGCGCTGTTTATCGATGATTTCCTCATCGCGAATGGGCTCATCACATGTTTTTTGGTGTTGGGGTTTGTGTTTTTGACTCCGTCGCGGTGGTTGTATCGCGGACATTGGCCACGTTTTCGGAGGACTATCGCATGGTACCGCCGTGTTGTGAATTCCAGGTTAACACAGGGTTATTTTCCCGCGATAGACTGCGATGTGTAAAGTTGTGTTAACATTTTTTGGAGATGTTTAGCGCACGTTCTTGTGAATATCCTCCTTAGTGTTCCTTGACTGTTCACCCATGTGACCTTTGTACCTCGTCATTGGTGTGACGTAAAAGTCTGGTTATGGAAAGCAAATCATCGGGAATCCCTCAGAAACAGTGCAAGTTAGCTGTGGTGCTCAGACCCGCTTGGCATGAGTGGAGTAGGGTGTGCCAGCTCAACTCTAGAGGCCTCAGAAGGAAAGTAGCTGTTCTCTTTGAAGCTCAAGGTCATTGCCTCAAGGTGTGCCAGTGCCAGAGACACCAACAGATGATAAAGTAGGCACCACGTTGCCAGCAGGACAAGTACTGTGCTGGAATGTATTTGTCAGCATTGCCCAGAAGAACACCAAGAGCTTTCAAGCACCATTTTCAATGCACATGTGGTCCAAGCAGGTTATATGTGTAGGTCAAATTTGGTGAAATCTGTTGCAAAGTTTTGAGAACTTTACACTTTACTGTGCTCTGTTAACAACTCCATGTTACAATAGTGCTAAGAAACCGACACCAAGCACTTGGCACACGCCTACTGCATTACAATGAAATTACTTTGGCCAGCATGACACAATTATAGCACTCTATGCATGGCAAAGTCTTGTTTTTATATAGTCTGTTCTTAATCGATTTTAGAATTAGTTTTAATGTATGTATTTTATTTACTTTTAAACCATGTGTATTTTATAATGCTTATCTTTTATGATATATTTTGATAAGATCGAATAAAGATTATTTAATGATGATGATGTCAAAGTCTCTAATGTTTAAGTACCCAGCGGACTACCGTACTGCAATTTCATGACTCAACATGAGTAGAAAGCGCTATACAAATGCTAATACAGTAAAATCCAATAAATGTACCTTACGTCTGTGAATGAGTGCATTGAGTGTTTCAATGTACATCTCGTTTATTGATATGCCTCATCCATTCTGCAACAATTATTATTATTTTGATATTTTGAAAATGATAATAATCAGAAATCTTATGATTGTACTTTAGTATTGCCATCTGAGGATAAAGCTAAAGCCTCGTGGTACCTCTGTGGTGAGTATCCCAAAGACAGCGCGTGCCTTCTCAGTTCAAGTGAGTAAAGCTACATTGGGCCGCATTCCTTCTGCTGAGTGCATTCGGGCACTTACACTCCTTTGCTTTCATTTGACGGACAGGATGTGACTAACAAGGGCCCACTTCAGGATCAGACTTTCTGGTGCCAGGAGATTTTATTTGCTAACTAATCAGCTGAGTAATCCACTCGTGGTGTATGTTTAACTAGAAGGAGCACATTACAGAGCTGCAGGTAAAAGTCTGACTCTCACATCACTGATTCTCGCGCCCTCCGTTTCTGCCAGTGCAAATAACTCTCCAAGGAACTTGGGCGTGTTGTGGTTCATGAACCTGATGCACAATAGTCCCAGTCATCAGCCTATCTTGCATCGACGGACAGGGCTTTCCTGGAACTGCCTAACCTGA